>JAILYF010000239.1:0-89280 GCA_025491095.1 Brachionus asplanchnoidis
TTAGAGTTCGGATAAGATTAACAGTGTTTGGCAAAGTCATTACAATTGTTTGGCAAAGTCATTTTTAGAGGTCGGATTAGTGATTAACAGTGGTTGGCAAAGTCATTACAAATGTTGGGCAAAGTCATTTTTAGAGGTCGGATAAGTGATTGACAGTGTTGGCCAAGTCATTACATTGTTTGGCAAAGTCATTTTTAGAGTCGGATAAGGATTAAAGTGGTTGGCAAAGTCATTACAATTGTTGGGCAAGTCATTTTTAACGTTCGGATAAGTGATTAACAGTGTTGGCAAAGTCATTACAAATGTTGGGCAAAGTCATTTTTAGAGGTCGGATAATAGTGTAAACAGTGGTTGTCATAGTTTATTAAAATTGTTGGGCAAAGTCATTTTTACAGTTCGGATAAGTGTAACAGTGGTTGGCAAAGTCATTACAATGTGTTGGGCAAAGTAATTTTTAGAGTTCGGATAAGTGATTAACAGTGTATGGCAAAGTCATTACAATTGTTTGGCAAAGTCATTTTTAGAGGTCGGATAAGTGATTAACAGTGGTTGGCAAAGTCATTACAATTGTTGGGCAAAGTAATTTTTAGAGTTCGGATAAGTTATTAACAGGATGGCAAAGTCATTACAATTGTTGGGCAAAGTCATTTTTAGAGTTCGGTTAAGTGAATTACACTGGTTGGCAAAGTCATTAAAATTGTTGAGCAAAGTCATTTTTTGAGGTCGGATAAATGATTAACAGTGCTTGGCAAAGTCATTACAATTGTTGGGCAAAGTCATTTTTACAGTTCGGATAACGTGTAACAGTGTTGGCAAAGTCATTACCAATTGTTGGCAAGTCATTTTTTAGAGTTCGGATAAGTTATTAACAGTGGATGGCAAGTCATTACAATTGTTGGGCAAAGTCATTTTTAGAGTTCGGTTAAGTGAATTACACTGGTTGGCAAAGTCATTACAATTGTTTGGCAAAGTCATTTTTAGAGGTCGGATTAGTGATTAACAGTGGTTGGCTAAGTCATTACAATTGTTGGGCAAAGTCATTTTTAAAGGTCGGATAAGTGATTAACAGTGGTTGGCAAAGTCATTACAAATGTTGGGCAGAGTCATTTTTAGAGGTCGGATAAGTGATTAACAGTGGTTAGCAAAGTCATTACAATTGTAGGGCAAAGTCATTTTTAGAGTTCGGATAAGTTATTAACAGTGGTTGGCAAAGTCAATACAATTGTTGGGCAAGTCATTTTTAGAGTTCGGATAAGTGATTAACAGTGGTTGGCCAGGTCATTACAATTGTTTGGCAAAGTCATTTTTAGAGGTCGGTTAAGTGAATTACACTTGTTGGCAAAGTCATTAAAATTGTTGAGCAAAGTCATTTTTAGAGGTCGGATAAGTGATTCAAAGTTGTTGACAAGGTCAGTACAATTTTTGGGCAAAGTCATTTTAGAGGTCGGATAAGTGATTTACAGGTTGGCAAAGTCATTACAATTGTTGGCAAAGTCATTTTTAGAGTTCGGATAAGTTATTACAGTGGTTGTCAAGTATTAAAATTGTTGGGCAAAGTCATTTTTAGAGGACGGATAAGTGATTAACAGTGGTTGGCAAAGTCATTACAATTGTTGGGCAAGGTCAATTTTAGAGGTCGGATAAGTGATAAACAGAGGTTTGCAAAGTCATTATAATTGTTGGGCAAAGTCATTTTTAACGTTCGGATTAGTGATTAACAGTGGTTGGCAAATTCATTTCAATTGTTGGGCAAAGTCATTTTAGAGGTCGGATAAGTGATAAACAGTGGTTGTCAAAGTTATTAAATTGTTGGACAAAGTCATTTTTGAGGTCGGATAAGTGAACAGTGGTTGGCAAAGTCATTACAATTGTTGGGCAAAGTCATTTTTAGAGTTCGGATAAGTATTAACAGTGGATGGCAAAGTCTTACAATTGTTGGGCAAAGTCTTTTAGAGTTCGGTTAAGTGAATTACACTGGTTGCAAAGTCATTAAAATTGTTGGCAAAGTCATTTTTAGAGGTCGATAATTGATTAACAGTGGTTGGCAAAGTCATTACAATTGTTGGCAAAGTCATTTTAGAGGTCGGATAAGTGATTAACAGTGGTTGGCAAAGTCATTACAATTGTTGGGCAAAGTCATTTTTAGAGGTCGATAAGTGATTAACAGTGGTTGGCAAAGTCATTACAATTGTTGGGTAAAGTCATTTTTAGAGGTCGGATAAGTGATTATCAGTGTTTGGCAAAGTCATTACAATTGTTGGGCAAAGTCATTTTTAGAGTTCGGTTAAGTGAATTACACTTGTTGGCAAAGTCATTAAAATTGTTGAGCAAAGTCATTTTTAGAGGTCGGATAAGTGATTAACAGTGGTTGGCAAAGTCATTACAATGTTGGCAAAGTCATTTTTAGAGTTCGGTTAAGTGAATTACACTGGTTGGCAAAGTCATAAAAGTTGAGCAAAGTCATTTTTAGAGGTCGAATAATTGATTAACAGTGGTTGGCAAAGTCATTACAATTGTTGGGCAAAGTCATTTTAGAGGTCGGATAAGTGATTACAGTGGTTGGCAAAGTCATTACAATTGTTGGCAAAGTCATTTTTAGAGGTCGGATAAGTGATTAACAGTGGTTGGCAAAGTCATTACAATGTTGGGCAAAGTCATTTTTAGAGGTCGGATAAGTGATTAACAGTGGTTGGCAAAGTCATTACAATTGTTTGGCAAAGTCATTTTTAGAGTTCGGATAAGTGATTAACATAGGTTGGCAAAGTCATTACAATTGTTTGGCAAAGTCATTTTTAGAGGTCGGATAAGTGATTAACAGTGGTTGGCAAAGTCATTACAATTGTTTGGCAAAGTCATTTTTAGAGTTCGGATAAGTTATTAACAGTGGTTGTCAAAGTTATTAAAATTGTTGGGCAAAGTCATTTTTAGAGGACGGATAAGTGATTAACAGTGGTTGGCAAAGTCATTACAATTGTTGGGCAAGGTCAATTTTAGAGGTCGGATAAGTGATAAACAGAGGTTTGCAAAGTCATTATAATTGTTGGCAAAGTCATTTTTAACGTTCGGATTAGTGATTAACAGGGTTGGCAAATTCATTTCAATTGTTGGGCAAGTCATTTTTAGAGGTCGGATAAGTGATAAGAGTGGTTGCAAAGTCATTAAATTGTTGGCAAAGTCATTTTTAGAGGTCGGATAAGTGATAAACAGTGGTTGTCAAAGTTATTAAAATTGTTGGACAAAGTCATTTTTTGAGGTCGGATAAGTGATTAACAGTGCTTGGCAAAGTCATTACAATTGTTGGGCAAAGTCATTTTTAGAGTTCGGATAAGTTATTAACAGTGGATGGCAAAGTCATTAAATTGTTGGGCAAAGTCATTTTTAGAGTTCGGTTAAGTGAATTAACACTGGTTGGCAAAGTCATTAAATTGTTGAGCAAAGTCATTTTTAGAGGTCGATAATTGATTACAGTGGTTGGCAAAGTCATTCAATTGTTGGGCAAAGTCATTTTTAGAGGTCGGATAAGTGATTAACAGTGGTTGGCAAAGTCATTACAATTGTTGGCAAAGTCATTTTTAGAGGTCGATAAGTGATTAACAGTGGTTGGCAAAGTCATTACAATTGTTGGGTAAAGTCATTTTTAGAGGTCGGATAAGTGATTACAGTGTTTGGCAAAGTCATTACAATTGTTGGCAAAGTCATTTTAGAGTTCGGTAAGTGAATTACACTGTTGGCAAAGTCATTAAATTGTGAGCAAAGTCATTTTTAGAGGTCGGATAAGTGATTACAGGGTTGGCAAAGTCATTACAATTGTTGGGCAAAGTCATTTTTAGGTTCGGTTAAGTGAATTACACTGGTTGGCAAAGTCATTAAATTGTTGAGCAAAGTCATTTTTAGAGGTCGATAATGATTAACAGTGGTTGGCAAAGTCATTACAATTGTTGGGCAAAGTCATTTTTAGAGGTCGGATAAGTGATTAACAGTGGTTGGCAAAGTCATTACATTGTTTGGCAAAGTCATTTTTAGAGGTCGGATAATGATTAACAGTGGTTGGCAAAGTCATTACAATTGTTGGGCAAAGTCATTTTTAGAGTCGGATAAGTGATTGACAGGTTTGGCAAAGTCATTACAATTGTTGGGCAAAGTCATTTTTAGAGTTCGGATAAGTGATTAACAGTGGTTGGCAAAGTCATTACATTGTTTGGCAAAGTCATTTTTAGAGGTCGGATAGTGATTAACAGTGGTTGGCTAGTCATTACAATTGTTGGGCAAAGTCATTTTTAGAGGTCGGATAAGTGATTAACAGTGGTTTGGCAAAGTCATTACAATGTTGGCAAAGTCATTTTTAGAGGTCGGATAAGTGATTAACAGTGGTTGTCAAAGTTATAAATTGTAGGGCAAAGTCATTTTAGAGGTCGGATAAGTGATTAACAGTGGTTGGCAAAGTCATTACAATTGTTGGGCAAGTTTTTAGAGGTCGGATAAGTGATTAACAGTGGTTCGCAAAGTCATTACAATTGTTGGGCAAAGTCATTTTTAACGTTCGGATAAGTGATTAACAGGTTGGCAAAGTCATTACAATGTTGGGCAGAGTCATTTTAGAGGTCGGATAAGTGATTAACAGTGGTTGGCAAAGTCATTACAATTGTTGGGCAAAGTCATTTTTAGAGGTCGGAAGTGATTAACAGTGGTTGCAAAGTTATTAAAATTGTTGGGCAAGTCATTTTTAGAGGTCGGATAAGTGATTAACAGTGGTTGGCAAAGTCATTTCAATTGTTGGGCAAAGTCATTTTTAGAGGTCGGATAAGTGATTAACAGTGGTTGGCAAAGTCATTCTAATTGTTGGGTAAAGTCTTTTTAGAGGTCGGATAAGTGATTAACAGTGGTTGGCAAAGTCATTCAATTGTTGGGCAAAGTCATTTTAGAGGTCGGATAAGTGATTAACAGTGGTTGGCAAGTCATTATAATTGTTGGGTAAAGTCATTTTTAGAGTCGGATAAGTGATAACAGTGGTTGTCAAAGTTATTAAATTGTTGGGCAAAGTCATTTTAGAGGTCGGATAAGTGATTAAAGTGGTTGCAAAGGTCAGTACAATTTTGGGCAAAGTCATTTTAGAGGTCGGATAAGTGATTACAGTGGTTGGCAAAGTCATTACAATTGTTGGGCAAAGTCATTTTTAGAGGTCGGATAAGTGATTAACAGTGGTTGGCAAGTCATTCAATTGTTGGGCAAAGTCATTTTACAGTTCGGATAAGTGATTAACAGTGGTTGCAAAGTCATTACAATTGTTGGCAAAGTCATTTATAGGTTCGGATAAGTATTAACAGTGGTTGGCAAAGTCATTACAATTGTTGGGCAAAGTCATTTTTAGAGTCGGATAAGTGATTAACAGTGTTGGCAAGTCAGTACAATTGTTGGCAAAGTCATTTTTAGAGTCGGATAGTATTAACAGTGGTTGGCAAAGTCATTACAATGTTGGGCAAAGTCATTTTTAGAGTTCGGATAAGTGATTAACAGTGGTTGGCAAAGTCATTACAATTGTTTGGCAAAGTCATTTTTAGAGTTCGGATAAGTGATTAACTAGGTTGGCAAAGTCATTACAATTGTTGGCAAAGTCATTTTTAGGTCGGATAAGTGATTAACAGTGGTTGGCAAAGTCATTACAATTGTTGGCAAAGTCATTTTTAGAGTTCGGATAAGTGATTAACATGGTTGGCAAAGTCATACAATTGTTGGCAAGTCATTTTTAGAGTCGGATAAGTGATTAACAGTGGTTGGCAGTCATTACAATTGTTTGGCAAAGTCATTTTTAGAGTCGATAAGTGATTAACAGTGGTTGGCAAAGTCATTACAATGTTGGCAGAGTCATTTTTAGAGGTCGATAAGTGATTAACAGGTTGGCAAGAATACAATTGTTTGGCAAAGTCATTTTAGAGTTCGGATAAGTGAATTACACTGGTTGGCAAAGTCATTACATTGTTGGACAAAGTCATTTTTAGAGTCGGATAAGTGATTAACAGTGGTGGCAGAGTCTTACAATTGTTTGGCAAAGTCATTTTTAGAGTTCGGATAAGTGATTAACATGGTTGGCCAGGTCATTTACAATTGTTTGGCAAAGTCATTTTTAGAGGTCGTATAAGGATTAACAGTGGTTGGCAGAGTCATTACAATTGTTTGGCAAAGTCATTTTAGAGGTCGGATAAGTGATTAACAGTGGTTGGCAAAGTCAATACAATTGTTGGCAAAGTCATTTTAGAGGTCGGATAAGTGATTAACAGTGGTTGGCAAAGTCATTTCAATTGTTGGGCAAAGTCATTTTAGAGGTCGGATAAGTGTAACAGGGTTGGCAAAGTCATTACAATTGTTGGGTAAAGTCATTTTTAACTTTCGGATAGTGATTAACAGTGGTGGCAATCATTCATTGTTGGCAAAGTCATTTTTAGAGTCGGATAAGTGATTAACAGTGGTTGGCAAAGTCATTATAATTGTTGGGTAAAAGTCATTTTAGAGGTCGGATAAGTGATAAACAGTGGTTGTCAAAGTATTAAATTGTTGGGCAAAGTCATTTTAGAGTCGGATAAGTGATTCAAAGTTGTGACAAGTCAGTACAATTTTGGGCAAAGTCATTTTAAGAGGTCGGATAAGTGATTAACAGTGGTTGGCAAAGTCATTACAATTGTTGGGCAAAGTCATTTTAGAGTCGATAAGTGATAACAGTGGTTGGCAAAGTCATTACAATTGTTGGGCAAAGTCATTTTTACAGTTCGGATAAGTGATTAACAGTGGTTGGCAAAGTCATTACAATTGTTGGGCAAAGTCATTTATAGAGTTCGGATAAGTTATTACAGTGGATGGCAAGTCATTACAATTGTGGGCAAAGTCATTTTAGAGTCGGAAAGTGAGGAACAGTGTTGGCAAAGTCATTACAATTGTTGGGCAAAGTCATTTTTAGAGGTCGGATTAGTGATTAACAGTGGTTGGCAAAGTCATTACAATGTTGGGCAAAGTCATTTTAGAGTCGGATAAGTGATTAACAGTGGTTGGCAAAGTCATTACAATGTTTGGCAAAGTCATTTTTAGAGTTCGGATAAGTGATTAACATAGGTTGGCAAAGTCATAACAATTGTTTGGCAAAGTCATTTTTAGAGGTCGGATAAGTGATTAACAGTGGTTGGCAAAGTCATTACAATTGTTTGGCAAAGTCATTTTTAGAGTTCGGATAAGTTATTAACAGTGGTTGGCAAAGTCAATACAATGTTGGGCAAAGTCATTTTTAGAGTTCGGATAAGTGATTAACAGTGGTTGGCAGGTCATTACAATTGTTTGGCAAAGTCATTTTTAGAGGTCGTATAAGTGATTAACAGTGGTTGGCAAAGTCATTACAAATGTTGGGCAGAGTCATTTTTAGAGGTCGGATAAGTGATTAACAGTTGTTGGCAAAGTCAATACAATTGTTTGGCAAAGTCATTTTTAGAGTTCGGATAAGTGATTACATGGTTGGCAAAGTCATTACAATGTTTGGACAAAGTCATTTTTAGAGTTCGGATATAGTGATTAACAGTGGTTGGCAGAGTCATTACAATGTTTGGCAAAGTCATTTTAGAGTTCGGATAAGTGATTAACAGTGGTTGGCCAGTCATTCAATTGTTGGCAAAGTCATTTTTAGAGGTTCGATAAGTGATTAACAGTGGTTGGCAGAGTCATTAATTGTTTGGCAAAGTCATTTTTAGAGGTCGGAAAGTATTAACAGTGGTTGGCAAAGTCATACAATGTTGGGCAAAGTCATTTTTAGAGTTCGGATAAGTGATTAACAGTGGTTGGCCAGGTCATTACAATTGTTTGGCAAAGTCATTTTTAGAGGTCGTATAAGTGATTAACAGTGGTTGGCAGAGTCATTACAATTGTTTGGCAAAGTCATTTTTAGAGTTCGGATAAGTTATTAACAGTGGTTGGCAAAGTCAATACAATTGTTGGGCAAAGTCATTTTAGAGTTCGGATAAGTGATTAACAGTGGTTGGCCAGGTCATTACAATTGTTGGCAAAGTCATTTTTAGAGGTCGTATAAGTGATTAACAGTGGTTGGCAAAGTCATTACAATGTTGGGCAAGTCATTTTTAGAGGTCGGATAAGTGATTAACAGTTGTTGGCAAAGTCAATACAATTGTTTGGCAAAGTCATTTTTAGAGTTCGGATAAGTGAATTACACTGGTTGGCAAAGTCATTACAATTGTTGGGCAAAGTCATTTTTAGAGTTCGGATAAGTGATTAACAGTGGTGTTGCAAGTCATTACAATTGTTTGGCAAAGTCATTTTTAGGTCGGATAAGTGATTAACAGTGGTTGTCAAAGTTATTAAAATTGTTGGCAAAGTCATTTTTAGAGGTCGGATAAGTGATTAACAGTGGTTGGCAAAGTCATTTCAATTGTTGGGCAAAGTCATTTAGAGGCGGATAAGTGATTAACAGTGGTTGGCAAAGTCATTATAATTGTTGGGTAAAGTCATTTTTAACTTTCAGATAAGTGATTAACAGTGGTTGGCAAATTCATTTCAATTGTTGGGCAAAGTCATTTTTAGAGGTCGGATAAGTGATTAACAGTGGTTGGCAAAGTCATTACAATTTTGGGCAAAGTCATTTTAGAGGTCGGATAAGTGATAAACAGTGGTTGGCAAAGTCATTACCAATTGTTGGGCAAAGTCATTTTTAGGTCGGATAAGTGATTAACAGTGGTTGGCAAAGTCATTACAATTGTTGGGCAAAGTCATTTTAGGTTCGGATAAGTGATTAACAGTGGTTGCAGAGTCATTACAATTGTTTGGCAAAGTCATTTTAGAGGTCGGATAAGTGATTAACAGTGGTTAGCAAAGTCATTACAATTGTAGGGCAAAGTCATATTTAGAGGTCGGATAATTGATTAACAGTGGTTGGCAAAGTCATTACAATTGTTTGGCAAAGTCATTTTTAGAGGTCGGATTAGTGATTAACAGTGGTTGGCAAAGTCATTACAATGTTGGGCAGAGTCATTTTAGAGGTCGGATAAGTGATTAACAGTGGTTGGCAAAGTCATTACAATTGTTTGGCAAAGTCATTTTTAGAGTCGGATAAGTGATTAACATAGGTTGGCAAAGTCATTACAATTGTTTGGCAAAGTCATTTTTAGAGGTCGGATAAGTGATTAACAGTGGTTGGCAAAGTCATTACAATTGTTTGGCAAAGTCATTTTTAGAGTCGGATAAGTGATTAACAGTGGTTGGCAGTCATCATTACAATTGTTTGGCAAAGTCATTTTAGAGGTCGTATAAGTGATTAACAGTGGTTGGCAAAGTCATTACAATTGTTTGGCAAAGTCATTTTTAGAGGTCGGATTAGTGATTAACAGTGGTTGGCAAAGTCAATACAATTGTTTGGCAAAGTCATTTTTAGAGTTCGGATAAGTGAATTACACTGGTTGGCAGAGTCATTACAATTGTTGGGCAAAGTCATTTTTAGAGTTCGGATAAGTGATTAACAGTGGTTTGCAGAGTCATTACAATTGTTTGGCAAAGTCATTTTAAGAGGTCGGATAAGTGATTAACAGTGGTTAGCAAAGTCATTACAATTGTAGGGCAAAGTCATATTTGGAGGTCGGATAATGATTAACAGTGGTTGGCAAAGTCATTACAATTGTTGGGCAAAGTCATTTTTAGAGTCGGATAAGTGATTAACAGTGGTTGGCAAGTCATTACAAATGTTGGGCAGAGTCATTTTAGGGTCGGATAAGTGATAAACAGTGGTTAGCAAAGTCATTACAATTGTAGGGCAAAGTCATATTTAGAGGTCGGATAATTGATTAACAGTGGTTGGCAAAGTCATTACAATTGTTGGGCAAAGTCAATTTTAGAGGTCGGATAAGTGATTAACAGTGGTTGGCAAAGTCATTACAATTGTTGGGCAAGTCATTTTTAGAGGTCGGATAAGTGATTAACAGTGGTTGGCAAAGTCATTACAATTGTGGGCAAAGTCATTTTTACAGTTCGGATAAGTGATTAACAGTGGTTGGCAAAGTCATTACATTGTTGGGCAAAGTCATTTATAGAGTTCGGATAAGTTATTAACAGTGGATGGCAAAGTCATTACAATTGTTGGGCAAAGTCATTTTTAGAGTTCGGATAAGTGATTAACAGTGTTTGGCAAAGTCATTACAATTGTTTGGCAAAGTCATTTTTAGAGGTCGGATAGTGATTAACAGTGGTTGGCAAAGTCATTAATGTTGGGCAGAGTCATTTTAGAGGTCGGATAAGTGATTAACAGTGGTTGGCAAAGTCATTACAATTGTTGCAAAGTCATTTTTAGAGTTCGGATAAGTGATTAACATAGGTTGGCAAAGTCATTACAATTGTTTGGCAAAGTCATTTTAGAGGTCGTATAAGTGATTAACAGTGGGGCAAAGTCATTACAATGTTGGCAAAGTCATTTTAGAGGTCGGATAAGTGATTAACAGTGTTGGCAAAGTCATACAATTGTTTGGCAAAGTCATTTTTAGAGTTCGGATAAGTGATTACATGGTTGGCAAAGTCATTACAATTGTTGGGCAAAGTCATTTTTAGAGTTCGGATAAGTGATTAACAGTGGTTGCAGAGTCATACAATTGTTTGGCAAAGTCATTTTAAGAGGTCGGATAAGTATTAACGGTTGGCAAAGTCATTACAATTGTAGGGCAAAGTCATTTTAGAGGTCGGATAATTGATTAACAGTGGTTGGCAAAGTCATTACAATTGTGGGCAAAGTCATTTTTAGAGGTCGGATAAGTGATTAACAGTGGTTGGCAAAGTCATTACAAATGTTGGGCAGAGTCATTTTTAGAGGTCGGATAAGTGATAAACAGTGGTTAGCAAAGTCATTACAATTGTAGGGCAAAGTCATATTTAGAGGCCGGATAATTGATAACAGTGGTTGGCAAAGTCATTACAATTGTTGGGCAAAGTCAATTTTAGAGGTCGGATAAGTGATTAACAGTGGTTGGCAAAGTCATTACAATGTTGGGCAAAGTCATTTATAGAGTCGGATAAGTTATTAACAGTGGTGGCAAAGTCATTACAATTGTTGGGCAAAGTCATTTTAGAGTCGGATAAGTGATTAACAGTGGTTGGCAAAGTCATACAATTGTTGGGCAAAGTCATTTTAGAGGTCGGATAGTGATTAACAGTGGTTGGCAAAGTCATTACAAATGTTGGGCAAGTCATTTTTAGAGGTCGGATAAGTGATTAACAGTGGTTGGCAAAGTCATTACAATTGTTTGGCAAAGTCATTTTTAGAGTTCGGATAAGTGATTAACATAGGTTGGCAAGTCATTACAATTGTTTGGCAAAGTCATTTTTAGAGGTCGTATAAGTGATTAACAGTGGTTGGCAAAGTCATTACAATTGTTTGGCAAAGTCATTTTTAGAGGTCGGATAAGTGATTAACAGTTGTTGGCAAAGTCAATACAATTGTTTGGCAAAGTCATTTTTAGAGGTCGGATAAGTGATTAACAGTTGTTGGCAAAGTCAATACAATTGTTTGGCAAAGTCATTTTTAGAGTTCGGATAAGTGATTAACAGTGGTTTGCAGAGTCATTACAATTGTTTGGCAAAGTCATTTTAAGAGGTCGGATAAGTTATTAACAGTGGTTAGCAAAGTCATTACAATTGTAGGGCAAAGTCATATTTAGAGGTCGGATAATTGATTAACAGTGGTTGGCAAAGTCATTACAATTGTTGGGCAAAGTCATTTTTAGAGGTCGGATAAGTGATTAACAGTGGTTGGCAAGTCATTACAAATGTTGGGCAAGTCATTTTTAGAGGTCGGATAAGTGATAACAGTGGTTAGCAAAGTCATTACAATTGTAGGGCAAAGTATTTAGAGGTCGGATAATTGATTAACAGTGGTTGGCAAAGTCTTACAATTGTTGGGCAAAGTCAATTTAGAGGTCGGATAAGTGATTAACAGTGGTTGGCAAAGTCATTACAATGTTGGGCAAAGTCATTTTTAACGTTCGGATAAGTGATTAACAGTGGTTGGCAAAGTCATTACAATGTTGGCAGAGTCATTTTAGAGGTCGATAATTGATTAACAGTGGTTGGCAAAGTCATTACAATTGTTGGGCAAAGTCATTTTTAGAGGTCGGATAAGTGATTAACAGTGGTTGGCAAAGTCATTACAATTGTTGGGCAAAGTCATTTTTAGAGGTCGGATAAGTGATTGACAGGTTTGGCAAAGTCATTACAATTGTTGGCAAGTCATTTTAAGAGGTCGGATTAGTGATTAACAGTGGTTGGCTAGTCATTACAATTGTTGGGCAAAGTCATTTTTAGAGGTCGGATAAGTGATTAACAGTGGTTGGCAAAGTCATTGCAATGTTGGGCAAAGTCATTTTTAGAGGTCGGATAAGTGATTAACAGTGGTTGGCAAAGTCATTACAATGTTGGGCAGAGTCATTTTAGAGGTCGGATAAGTGATTAACAGTGGTTAGCAAAGTCATTACAATTGTGGGCAAAGTCATTAGAGGTCGGATAATGATTAACAGTGGTGGCAAAGTCATTACAATTGTTGGGCAAAGTCATTTTAGAGGTCGGATAAGTGATTAACAGTGGTTGGCAAAGTCATTACAATTGTTGGGCAAGTCATTTTAAGTCGGATAAGTGATTAACAGTGGGTTGGCAAAGTCATTACAATGTTGGCAAGTCATTTTAGAGGTCGATAATTGATTAACAGTGGTTGGCAAAGTCATTACAATTGTTGGCAAGTCATTTTAGAGGTCGGATAAGTGATTAACAGTGGTTGGCAAAGTCATTACAATTGTTGGGCAAAGTCATTTTAGAGTCGGATAAGTGATTAACAGTGTTGGCAAAGTCATTACAAATGTTGGCAAGTCATTTTTAGGGTCGGATTAGTGATTAACAGTGGTTGGTAGTCATTACAATTGTTGGGCAAAGTCATTTTTAGAGGTCGGATAAGTTGATTAACAGTGGTTGGCAAAGTCATTACAATTGTTGGGCAAAGTCATTTTTAGGTCGGATAAGTGATTAACAGGTTGGCAAAGTCATTAAATGTTGGGCGAGTCATTTTTAGAGGTCGGATAAGTGATTAACAGTGGTTGCAAAGTCATTACAATTGTTGGGCAAAGTCATTTAGAGGTCGGATAAGTGATTAACAGTGGTTGGCAAAGTCATTACAATTGTTGGGCAAAGTCATTTTTAGAGGTCGGATAAGTGATTAACAGTGGTTGGCAAAGTCATTACAATTGTTGGGCAAAGTCATTTTAACGTCGGATAAGTGATTAACAGTGGTTGGCAAAGTCATTACAATTGTTGGGCAAAGTCTTTTTAAGGGTGGATAAGTGATTAACAGTGGTTGGCAAAGTCATTACAAATGGGCAAGTCATTTTAGAGGTCGATAAGTGATTAACAGTGGTTGGCAAAGTCATTACAATTGTTGGGCAAAGTCATTTTTAGAGGTCGGATAAGTGATTAACAGTGGTTGGCAAAGTCATTACAATTGTTGGGCAAAGTCATTTTTAGAGGTCGGATAAGGATTAACAGTGTTGGTAAAGTCATTACAATTGTTGGGCAAAGTCAATTTTAGAGGTCGGATAAGTGATTAACAGTGGTTGGCAAAGTCATTAAATTGTTGGGCAAAGTCATTTTTAGATCGGATAAGTGATTAACAGTGGTTGGCAATTCATTCAATTGTTGGGCAAAGTCATTTTTAGAGGTCGGATAAGTGAAACAGTGGTTGGCAGTCATTACAATTGTTGGGCAAAGTCATTTTTAGAGGTCGGATAAGTGATAACAGTGGTTGCAAAGTATTAAATTGTTGGGCAAAGTCATTTTTAGAGGTCGGATAAGTGATTAACAGTGGTTGGCAAGTCATTACAATTTTGGGCAAAGTCATTTTAGAGGTCGGATAAGTGATTAACAGTGGTTGGCAAAGTCATTACAATTGTTGGGCAAAGTCATTTTTAGAGGTCGGATAAGTGATTAACAGTGGTTGGCAAAGTCATTACAATTGTGGGCAAAGTCATTTTACAGGTTCGGATAAGTGATTAACAGTGGTTGGCAAAGTCATTACAATTGTTGGGCAAAGTCATTTTAGAGTTCGGATAAGTGATTAACAGTGGTTGGCAAAGTCATTACAATTGTTGGGCAAAGTCATTTTAGAGTTCGGATAAGTGATTAACAGTGGTTGGCAAAGTCATTACAATGTTGGGCAAAGTCATTATAGGTTCGGATAAGTATTAACAGTGGTTGGCAAAGTCATTACAATTGTTGGGCAAAGTCATTTTTAGAGTTCGGATAAGTGATTAACAGTGTTTGGCAAAGTCATTACAATTGTTGGCAAAGTCATTTTTAGAGGTTCGGATAAGTGATTAACAGTGGGGCAAAGTCATTACAATGTTGGGCAAAGTCATTTTTAGAGTTCGGATAAGTGATTAACAGTGGTTTGGCAAAGTCATTACAATTGTTGGCAAAGTCATTTTTAGAGTTCGGATAAGTGATTAACAGGTTGGAAAGTCATTACAATTGTTTGGCAAAGTCATTTTTAGAGTCGGATAAGTGATTAACAGTGGTTGGCAAAGTCATTACAATTGTTGGGCAAAGTCATTTTTAGAGTTCGGATAAGTGATTAACAGTGTTGGCAAAGTCATACAATTGTTGGCAAAGTCATTTTTAGAGTTCGGATAAGTGATTAACAGTGGTTGGCAAGTCATTACAATTGTTGGCAAAGTCTTTTTAGAGGTCGATAAGTGATTAACAGTGGTTGGCAAAGTCATTACAATGTTGGCAAAGTCATTTTAGAGTCGGATAAGTGATTAACAGTGTTGGCAAAGTCATACAATGTTTGGCAAAGTCATTTTTAGAGTTCGGATAAGTGATTAACTGGTTGGCAAAGTCATTACAATTGTTGGCAAAGTCATTTTTAGAGTCGGATAAGTGATTAACAGTGGTTGGCAAGTCATTACATGTTGGAAAGTCATTTTTAGAGTTCGGATAAGTGATTAACAGTGGTTGGCAGGTCATTCAATTGTTTGGCAAAGTCATTTTTAGAGGTCGATAAGTGATTAACAGTGGTTGGCAGAGTCATTACAATTGTTGGCAAAGTCATTTTTAGAGTTCGGATAAGTTATTAACAGTTGGCAAAGTCACAATTGTTGGGCAAGTCATTTTTAGAGTTCGGATAAGTGATTAACAGTGGTTGGCCAGGTCATTACAATTGTTTGGCAAAGTCATTTTTAGAGGTCGTATAAGTGATTAACAGTGGTTGGCAAAGTCATTACAATTGTTTGGCAAAGTCATTTTAGAGTTCGGATAAGTGATTAACAGGTTGGCAAAGTCATACAATTGTTGGCAAAGTCATTTTTAGAGTTGGATAAGTGATTAACAGTGGTTGGCAGGTAAGTCATTACAATTTTGGCAAAGTCATTTTTAGAGTCGATAAGTGATTAACAGTGGTTGGCAAAGTCATTACAATTGTTGGGCAAGTCATTTTTAGAGGTCGGATAAGTGATTAACAGTGGTTGGCAAAGTCATTACAATTGTTGGGCAAAGTCATTTTTAGAGGTCGGATAAGTGATTAACAGTGGTTGGCAAAGTCATTACAATGTTGGGCAAAGTCATTTTTAGAGGTCGGATAAGTGATTAACATGGTTGGCAAAGTCATTACAATTGTGGGCAAAGTCATTTTTAGAGGTCGGATAAGTGATTAACAGTGGTTGGCAAAGTCATTACAATTGTTGGGCAAAGTCATTTTTAGAGGTCGGATAAGTGATTAACAGTGGTTGGCAAAGTCATTACAATTGGGCAAGTCATTTTTAGAGGTCGGATAAGTGATTAACAGTGGTTGGCAAAGTCATTACAATTGTTGGCAAGTCATTTTAGAGGTCGGATAAGTGATTAACAGTGGTTGGCAAAGTCATTACAATTGTTGGGCAAAGTCATTTTTTAGAGGTCGGATAAGTGATTAACAGTGGTTGGCAAAGTCATTACAATTGTTGGGCAAAGTCATTTTTAGAGTCGGATAATGATTAACAGTGGTTGGCAAAGTCATTACAATTGTGGAAAGTCATTTTAGAGGTCGGATAAGTGATTAACAGTGGTTGGCAAAGTCATTACAATTGTTGGGCAAAGTCATTTTAGAGGTCGGATAAGTGATTAACAGTGGTTGGCAAAGTCATTACAATTGTGGGCAAAGTCATTTTTAGAGGTCGGATAAGTGATTAACAGTGGTTTGGCAAAGTCATTACAATTGTTGGGCAAAGTCATTTTAGAGGTCGGATAAGTGATTAACAGTGTTGGCAAAGTCATTACAATTGTTGGGCAAAGTCATTTTAGAGGTCGGATAGTGATTAACAGTGGTTGGCAAAGTCATTACAATTGTTGGGCAAAGTCATTTTTAGAGGTCGGATAAGTGATTAACAGTGGTTGGCAAAGTCATTACAATGTTGGGCAAGTCATTTTTAGAGGTCGGATAAGTGATTAACAGTGGTTGGCAAAGTCATTACAATTGTGGGCAAAGTCATTTAGAGTCGGATAAGTGATTAACAGTGGTTGGCAAAGTCATTACAATTGTTGGGCAAAGTCATTTTAGAGGTCGGATAAGTGATTAACAGTGGTTGGCAAAGTCATTACAATTGTTGGGCAAAGTCTTTTTAAGTCGGATAAGTGATTAACAGTGGTTGGCAAAGTCATTACAATGTTGGGCAAAGTCATTTTTAGAGGTCGGATAAGTGATTAACAGTGGTTGGCAAAGTCATTACAATTGTTGGGCAAAGTCATTTTTAGAGTCGGATAAGTGATTAACAGTGGTTGGCAAAGTCATTACAATTGGGCAAAGTCATTTTTAGAGGTCGGATAAGTGATTAACAGTGGTTGGCAAAGTCATTACAATTGTTGGGCAAAGTCATTTTAGAGGTCGGATAAGTGATTAACAGTGGTTGGCAAAGTCATTACAATTGTTGGGCAAAGTCATTTTTAGAGGTCGGATAAGTGATTAACAGTGGTTGGCAAAGTCATTCAATTGTTGGCAAAGTCATTTTAGAGGTCGGATAAGTGATTAACAGTGGTTGGCAAAGTCATTACAATTGTTGGGCAAAGTCATTTTTAGAGGTCGGATAAGTGATTAACAGTGGTTGGCAAAGTCATTACATTGTTGGGCAAAGTCATTTTTAGAGGTCGGATAAGTGATTGACAGTGGTTGGCAAAGTCATTACAATTGTTGGGCAAAGTCATTTTTAGAGTCGGATAAGTGATTAACAGTGGTTGGCAAAGTCATTACAATTGTTGGCAAAGTCATTTTAGAGGTCGGATAGTGATTAACAGTGGTTGGCAAAGTCATTACAATTGTTGGGCAAAGTCATTTTAGAGGTCGGATAAGTGATTAACAGTGTTGGCAAAGTCATTACAATTGTTGGGCAAAGTCATTTTTAGAGTCGGATAAGTGATTACAGTGTTGGCAAAGTCATTACAATTGTTGGCAAAGTCATTTTAGAGGTCGGATAAGTGATTAACAGTGGTTGGCAAAGTCATTACAATTGTTGGGCAAAGTCATTTTTAGAGATCGGATAAGTGATTAAAGTGTTGTGGCAAAGTCATTTTAGAGGTCGGATAAGTGATTAACAGTGGTTGGCAAAGTCATTACAATTGTTGGGCAAAGTCATTTTAGAGGTCGGATAAGTGATTAACAGTGGTTGGCAAAGTCATTACAATTGTTGGGCAAAGTCATTTTTAGAGGTCGGATAAGTGATTAACAGTGGTTGGCAAAGTCATTCAATTGTTGGGCAAAGTCATTTTAGAGGTCGGATAAGTGATTAACAGTGGTTTGGCAAAGTCATTACAATTGTTGGGCAAAGTCATTTTAGAGGTCGGATAAGTGATTAACAGTGGTTGGCAAAGTCATTATAATTGTTGGCAAAGTCATTTTTAAGGTCGGATAAGTGATTGAACAGTGGTTGGCAAAGTCATTCAATTGTTGGGCAAAGTCATTTTAGAGGTCGGATAAGTGATTAACAGTGGTTGGCAAAGTCATTACAATTGTTGGGCAAAGTCATTTTTAGAGGTCGGATAAGTGATTACAGTGGTTGGCAAAGTCATTACAATGTTGGGCAAAGTCATTTTTAGAGGTCGGATAAGTGATTAACAGTGTTGGCAAAGTCATTACAATTGTTGGGCAAAGTCTTTTAGAGGTCGGATAAGTATTACAGTGGTTGGCAAAGTCATTACAATTGTTGGGCAAAGTCATTTTAGAGGTCGGATAAGTGATTAACAGTGGTTGGCAAAGTCATTACAATTGTTGGGCAAAGTCATTTTTAGAGGTCGGATAAGTGATTAACAGGTTGGCAAAGTCATTACAATTGTTGGGCAAAGTCATTTTTAGAGTCGGATAAGTGATTAACAGTTTGGCAAAGTCATTACAATTGTTGGCAAAGTCATTTTAGAGGTCGGATAGTGATTAACAGTGGTTGGCAAAGTCATTACAATTGTTGGGCAAAGTCATTTTTAGAGGTCGGATAAGTGATTAACAGTGGTTGGCAAAGTCATTACAATTGTTTGGCAAAGTCATTTTTAGAGGTCGGATAGTGATTAACAGTGGTTGGCAAAGTCATTACAATTGTTGGGCAAAGTCATTTTTAGAGGTCGGATAAGTGATTAACAGTGGTTGGCAAAGTCATTACAATTGTTGGGCAAAGTCATTTTAGAGGTCGGATAAGTGATTAACAGTGGTTGGCAAAGTCATTCAATTGTTGGGCAAAGTCTTTTTAGAGGTCGGATAAGTGATTAACAGTGGTTGGCAAAGTCATTACAATTGTTGGGCAAAGTCATTTTAGAGGTCGGATAAGTGATTAACAGTGGTTGGCAAAGTCATTACAATTGTTGGCAAAGTCATTTTAGAGGTCGGATAAGTGATTAACAGTGGTTGGCAAAGTCATTACAATTGTTGGGCAAAGTCATTTTTAGAGTCGGATAAGTGATTAACAGTGGTTGGCAAAGTCATTACAATTGTTGGGCAAAGTCATTTTTAGAGGTCGGATAAGTGATTAACAGTGGTTGGCAAAGTCATTACAATTGTTGGGCAAAGTCATTTTTAGGTCGGATAAGTGATTAACAGTGGTTGGCAAAGTCATTACAATTGTTGGCAAAGTCTTTTAGAGGTCGGATAAGTGATTAACAGTGGTTGGCAAAGTCATTACAATTGTTGGGCAAAGTCATTTTTAGAGGTCGGATAAGTGATTAACAGTGGTTGGCAAAGTCATTACAATTGTTGGGCAAAGTCATTTTTAGAGTCGGATAAGTGATTAACAGTTTGGCAAAGTCATTACAATTGTTGGCAAAGTCATTTTAGAGGTCGGATAAGTGATTAACAGTGGTTGGCAAGTCATTACAATTGTTGGGCAAAGTCATTTTTAGAGTTCGGATAAGTGATTAACAGTGGTTGGCAAAGTCATTACAATTGTTGGGCAAAGTCATTTTTAGAGTCGGATAAGTGATTAACAGTGTTGGCAAAGTCATTACAATTGTTGGGCAAAGTCATTTTTAGAGGTCGGATAAGTGATTAACAGTGGTTGGCAAAGTCATTACAATTGTTGGCAAAGTCATTTTTAGAGGTCGGATAAGTGATTAACAGTGGTTGGCAAAGTCATTACAATTGTTGGGCAAAGTCATTTTTAGAGGTCGGATAAGTGATTAACAGTGGTTGGCAAAGTCATTACAATTGTTGGGCAAAGTCATTTTAGAGGTCGGATAAGTGATTAACAGTGTTGGCAAAGTCATTACAATTGTTGGGCAAAGTCATTTTTAGAGGTCGGATAAGTGATTAACAGTGTTGGCAAAGTCATTACAATTGTTGGGCAAAGTCATTTTTAGAGGTATGATAAGTGATTAACAGTGGTTTGGCAAAGTCATTACAATTGTTGGGCAAAGTCATTTTTAGAGGTCGGATAAGTGATTAACAGTGGTGGCAAAGTCATTACAATTGTTGGGCAAAGTCATTTTTAGAGGTCGGATAAGTGATTAACAGTGGTTGGCAAAGTCATTACAATTGTTGGGCAAAGTCATTTTTAGAGTCGGATAAGTGATTAACAGTTGTGGCAAAGTCATTACAATTGTTGGGCAAAGTCATTTTTAGAGGTCGGATAAGTGATTAACAGTGGTTGGCAAAGTCATTACAATTGTTGGGCAAAGTCATTTTTAGAGGTCGGATAAGTGATTAACAGTGGTTGGCAAAGTCATTACAATTGTTGGGCAAAGTCATTTTTAGAGGTCGGATAAGTGATTAACAGTGGTTGGCAAAGTCATTACAATTGTTGGGCAAAGTCATTTTTAGAGGTCGGATAAGTGATTAACAGTGTTGGCAAAGTCATTACAATTGTTGGGCAAAGTCATTTTAGAGGTCGGATAAGTGATTAACAGTGGGGCAAAGTCATTACAATTGTTGGGCAAAGTCATTTTTAAGTCGGATAAGTGATTAACAGTGGTTGGCAAAGTCATTACAATTGGGCAAAGTCATTTTAGAGGTCGGATAAGTGATTACAGTGGTTGGCAAAGTCATTACAATTGTTGGGCAAAGTCATTTTAGAGGTCGGATAAGTGATTAACAGTGTTGGCAAAGTCATTACAATTGTTGGGCAAAGTCATTTTTAGAGTCGGATAAGTGATTAACAGTGTTGGCAAAGTCATTACAATTGTTGGCAAAGTCTTTTAGGTCGGATAAGTGATTAACAGTGGTTGGCAAAGTCATTACAATTGTTGGGCAAAGTCATTTTTAGAGATCGGATAAGTGATTAACAGTGTTTGGCAAAGTCATTACAATTGTTTGGCAAAGTCATTTTAGAGTCGGATAAGTGATTAACAGTGGTTGGCAAAGTCATTACAATTGTTGGGCAAAGTCATTTTAGAGGTCGGATAAGTGATTAACAGTGTTGGCAAAGTCATTACAATTGTTGGCAAAGTCATTTTAGAGTCGGATAAGTGATTAACAGTGTTGGCAAAGTCATTACAATTGTTGGCAAAGTCATTTTAGAGGTCGGATAAGTGATTAACAGTGGTTGCAAAGTCATTACAATTGTTGGGCAAAGTCATTTTTAGAGTCGGATAAGTGATTAACAGTGTTGGCAAAGTCATTACAATTGTTGGCAAAGTCATTTTAGAGGTCGGATAAGTGATTAACAGTGGTTGGCAAAGTCATTACAATTGTTGGGCAAAGTCATTTTTAGAGGTCGGTTAAGTGATTAACAGTGGTTGGCAAAGTCATTACAATTGTTGGGCAAAGTCATTTTTAAGTTCGGATAGGTGATTAACAGTGGTTGGCAAAGTCATATAATTGTTGGGCAAAGTGATTTTAAGAGGTCGGATAAGTGATTAACAGTGGTTGGCAAAGTCATTACAATTGTTGGGCAAAGTCATTTTTAGAGGTCGGATAAGTGATTAACAGTGTTGGCAAAGTCATTACAATTGTTGGGCAAAGTCATTTTTAGAGGTCGGATAAGTGATTAACAGTGGTTGGCAAAGTCATTACAATTGTTGGGCAAAGTCATTTTTAGAGTCGGATAAGTGATTAACAGTTTGGCAAAGTCATTACAATTGTTGGCAAAGTCATTTTAGAGGTCGGATAAGTGATTAACAGTGGTTGGCAAAGTCATTACAATTGTTGGGCAAAGTCATTTTTAGAGTCGGATAAGTGATTAACAGTGGTTGGCAAAGTCATTACAATTGTTGGCAAAGTCATTTTAGAGGTCGGATAAGTGATTAACAGTGGTTGGCAAAGTCATTACAATTGTTGGGCAAAGTCATTTTTAGAGGTCGGATAAGTGATTAACAGTGGTTGGCAAAGTCATTACAATTGTTGGGCAAGTCATTTTTAGAGTCGGATAAGTGATTAACAGTTTGGCAAAGTCATTACAATTTTGGCAAAGTCATTTTTAGAGGTCGGATAGTGATTAACAGTGGTTGGCAAAGTCATTACAATTGGGGCAAAGTCATTTTTAGAGGTCGGATAAGTGATTAACAGTGGTTGGCAAAGTCATTACAATTGTTGGGCAAAGTCATTTTAGAGGTCGGATAAGTGATTAACAGTGGTTGGCAAAGTCATTACAATTGGGGCAAAGTCAATTTTTAGAGGTCGGATAAGTGATTAACAGTGGTTGGCAAAGTCATTACAATTGTTGGGCAAAGTCATTTTTAGAGGTCGGATAAGTGATTAACAGTGGTTGGCAAAGTCATTACAATTGTTGGGCAAAGTCATTTTTAAGTCGGGATAAGTGATTAACAGTGGTTGGCAAAGTCATTACAATTGTTGGGCAAAGTCATTTTTAGAGGTCGGATAAGTGATTAACAGTGGTTGGCAAAGTCATTACAATTGTTGGGCAAAGTCATTTTAGAGGTCGGATAAGTGATTAACAGTGTTGGCAAAGTCATTACAATTGTTGGGCAAAGTCATTTTTAGAGGTCGGATAAGTGATTAACAGTGTTGGCAAAGTCATTACAATTGTTGGGCAAAGTCATTTTTAGAGTCGGATAAGTGATTAACAGTGGTTGGCAAAGTCATTACAATTGTTTGGGCAAAGTCATTTTAGAGGTCGGATAAGTGATTAACAGTGGTTGGCAAAGTCATTACAATTGTTGGGCAAAGTCATTTTTAGAGGTCGGATAAGTGATTAACAGTGGTTGGCAAAGTCATTACAATTGTTGGCAAAGTCATTTTAGAGGTCGGATAAGTGATTAACAGTGGTTGGCAAAGTCATTACAATTGTTGGGCAAAGTCATTTTTAGAGTCGGATAAGTGATTAACAGGTTGGCAAAGTCATTACAATTGTTGGGCAAAGTCATTTTAGAGGTCGGATAAGTGATTAACAGTGGTTGGCAAAGTCATTACAATTGTTGGGCAAAGTCATTTTTAGAGGTCGGATAAGTGATTAACAGTGGTTGGCAAAGTCATTACAATTGTTGGGCAAAGTCATTTTTAGAGTCGGATAAGTGATTAACAGTGGTTGGCAAATTCATTTACAATTGTTGGGCAAAGTCATTTTTAGAGGTCGGATAAGTGATTAACAATGGTTGGCAAGTCATTACAATGTTGGGCAAAGTCATTTTTAGAGGTCGGATAAGTGATTTACAGTGGTTGGCAAAGTCATTACCAATTGTGGGCAAAGTCATTTTTAGAGGTCGGATAAAGTGATTGACAGTGTTTGGCAAAGTCATTACAATTGTTGGGCAAGTCATTTTTAGAGATCGGATAAGTGATTAACAGTGTTTGGCAAAGTCCTTTACAATTGTTTGCAAAGTCATTTTAAGAGGTCGGATTAGTGATTAACAGTGGTTGGCAAAGTCATTACAATTGTTGGGCAAAGTCATTTTTAGAGATCGGATAAGTGATTAACAGTGTTTTGGCAAAGTCATTTACAATTGTTTGGCAAAGTCATTTTAAGAGGTCGGATTAGTGATTAACAGTGGTTTGGCAAAGTCATTACAATGTTGGGCAAAGTCATTTTTAGAGGTCGGATAAGTGATTGAACAGTGTTTGGCAAAGTCATTACAATGGTTGGGCAAAGTCATTTTAGAGATCGGATAAGTGATTAACAGTGGTTGGCAAAGTCATTACAATTGTTGGCAAAGTCATTTTTAGAGGTCGGATAGTGATTAACAGTGGTTGGCAAAGTCATTACAATTGTTGGGCAAAGTCATTTTTAGAGGTCGAAATTGATTAACAGTGGTTGGCAAAGTCATTACAATTGTTGGGCAAAGTCATTTTAGAGGTCGGATAAGTGATTAACAGTGGTTGGCAAAGTCATTACAATTGTTGGGCAAAGTCATTTTTAGAGGTCGGATAAGTGATTAACAGTGTTGGCAAAGTCATTACAATTGTTGGCAAAGTCATTTTAGAGGTCGGATAAGTGATTAACAGTGGTTGGCAAAGTCATTACAATGGGCAAAGTCATTTTTAGAGTCGGATAAGTGATTAACAGTGGTTGGCAAAGTCATTACAATTGTTGGGCAAAGTCATTTTTAGAGGTCGGATAAGTGATTAACAGTGGTTGGCAAAGTCATTACAATTGTTGGGCAAAGTCATTTTTAGAGGTCGGATAAGTGATTAACAGTGGTTGGCAAAGTCATTACAATTGTTGGGCAAAGTCATTTTTAGAGGTCGGATAAGTGATTAACAGTTTGGCAAAGTCATTACAATTGGGCAAAGTCATTTTTAGAGTCGGATAAGTGATTAACAGTGTTGGCAAAGTCATTACAATTTTGGCAAAGTCATTTTAGAGGTCGGATAGTGATTAACAGTGGTTGGCAAAGTCATTACAATTGTTGGGCAAAGTCATTTTTAGAGGTCGGATAAGTGATTAACAGTGGTTGGCAAAGTCATTACAATTGTTGGGCAAAGTCATTTTTAGGTCGGATAAGTGATTAACAGTGGTTGGCAAAGTCATTACAATTGTTGGCAAAGTCATTTTAGAGGTCGGATAAGTGATTAACAGTGGTTGGCAAAGTCATTACAATTGTTGGGCAAAGTCATTTTTAGAGGTCGGATAAGTGATTAACAGTGGTTGGCAAAGTCATTACAATTGTTGGGCAAAGTCATTTTTAGAGTCGGATAAGTGATTAACAGTGGTTGGCAAAGTCATTACAATTGTTGGGCAAAGTCATTTTTAGAGGTCGGATAAGTGATTAACAGTGGTTGGCAAAGTCATTACAATTGTTGGGCAAAGTCATTTTTAGAGGTCGGATAAGTGATTAACAGTGGTTGGCAAAGTCATTACAATTGTTGGGCAAAGTCATTTTTAGAGTCGGATAAGTGATAAGTGATTACAGTGTTGGCAAAGTCATTACAATTGTTGGCAAAGTCATTTTTAGAGTCGGATAAGTGATTAACAGTGTTGGCAAAGTCTTACAATTGTTGGCAAAGTCATTTTAGAGGTCGGATAAGTGATTAACAGTGGTTGGCAAAGTCATTACAATTGTTGGGCAAAGTCATTTTTAGGATCGGATAAGTGATTAACAGTGTTGGCAAAGTCATTACAATTGTTGGCAAAGTCATTTTTAGAGGTCGGATAGTGATTAACAGTGGTTGGCAAAGTCATTACAATTGTTGGCAAAGTCATTTTTAGAGGTCGGATAAGTGATTAACAGTGTTGGCAAAGTCATTACAATTGTTGGGCAAAGTCATTTTTAGAGTCGGATAAGTGATTAACAGTGGTTGGCAAAGTCATTACAATTGTTGGCAAAGTCATTTTAGAGTCGGATAGTGATTAACAGTGGTTGGCAAAGTCATTACAATTGTTGGGCAAAGTCATTTTTAGAGGTCGATAATTGATTAACAGTGGTTGGCAAAGTCATTACAATTGTTGGGCAAAGTCATTTTAGAGGTCGGATAAGTGATTAACAGTGGTTGGCAAAGTCATTACAATTGTTGGGCAAAGTCATTTTTAGAGGTCGGATAAGTGATTAACAGTGTTGGCAAAGTCATTACAATTGTTGGGCAAAGTCATTTTAGAGGTCGGATAAGTGATTAACAGTGGTTGGCAAAGTCATTAAATTGTTGGGCAAAGTCATTTTTAGAGTCGGATAAGTGATTAACAGTGGTTGGCAAATTCATTTCAATTGTTGGCAAGTCATTTTTAGAGGTCGGATAAGTGATTAACAGTGGTTGGCAAAGTCATTACAATTGTTGGGCAAGTCATTTTAGAGGTCGGATAATGATTTACAGTGGTTGGGCAAGTCATTACAATTGTTGGGCAAAGTCATTTTTAGAGGTCGGATAATGATTGACAGTGTTTGGCAAAGTCATTACAATTGTGGGCAAAGTCATTTTTAGAGATCGGATAAGTGATTAACAGTGTTGGCAAAGTCATTACAATTGTTTGGCAAAGTCATTTTTAGAGGTCGGATTAGTGATAACATTGGTTGGCCAAAGTCTTACAATTGTGGGCAAAGTCATTTTTAGAGGGTCGGATAGTTGATTGACAGTGTTTGGCAAAAGTCATTACAATTGGTTGGGCAAAGTCATTTTAAGAGGGTCGGATTAGTGATTAACAGTGGTTGGCAAAGTCATTACAATTGTTGGGCAAAGTCATTTTTAGAGGTCGGATAAGTGATTGACAGTTTGGCAAAGTCATTACAATTGTTTGGCAAAGTCATTTTAGAGGTCGGATAGTGATTAACAGTGGTTGGCAAAGTCATTACAATTGTTGGGCAAAGTCATTTTAGAGGTCGGATAAGTGATTAACAGTGTGTTGGCAAAGTCATTACAATTGTTGGGCAAAGTCATTTTTAGAGTCGGATAAGTGATTAACAGTGTTGGCAAAGTCATTACAATTGTTGGCAAAGTCATTTTAGAGGTCGGATAGTGATTAACAGTGGTTGGCAAAGTCATTACAATTGTTGGGCAAAGTCATTTTTAGAGTCGGATAAGTGATTAACAGTGTTTGGCAAAGTCATTACAATTGTTGGCAAAGTCATTTTAGAGGTCGGATAAGTGATTAACAGTGGTTGGCAAAGTCATTACAATTGTTGGGCAAAGTCATTTTTAGAGGTCGGATAAGTGATTAACAGTGGTTGGCAAAGTCATTAATTGTTGGGCAAAGTCATTTTTAACGTTCGGATAAGTGATTAACAGTGGTTGGCAAATTCATTTCAATTGTTGGGCAAAGTCATTTTTAGAGGTCGAATAATTGATTAACAGTGGTTGGCAAAGTCATTACAATTGTTGGGCAAAGTCATTTTTAGAGGTCGGATAAGTGATTAACAGTGGTTGGCAAGTCATTACAATTGTTGGGCAAAGTCATTTTTAGAGGTCGGATAAGTGATTGACAGTGTTTGGCAAAGTCATTACAATTGTTGGGCAAAGTCATTTTTAGAGGTCGGATAAGTGATTGACAGTGTTTGGCAAAGTCATTACAATTGTTTGGCAAAGTCATTTTAAGAGGTCGGATTAGTGATTAACAGTGGTTGGCAAAGTCATTACAATTGTTGGGCAAAGTCATTTTAAGAGGTCGGATTAGTGATTAACAGTGGTTGGCAAAGTCATTACAATTGTTGGGCAAAGTCCTTTTTAGAGGTCGGATAAGTGATTAACAGTGGTTGGCAAAGTCATTATAATTGTTGGGCAAAGTCATTTTAACGTTCGGATAAGTGATTAACAGTGGTTGGCAAATTCATTTCAATTGTTGGGCAAAGTCATTTTAGAGGTCGGATAAGTGATTAACAGTGGTTGGCAAAGTCATTACAATTGTTGGGCAAAGTCATTTTTAGAGGTCGGATAAGTGATTTACAGTGGTTGGCAAAGTCATTACAATTGTTGGGCAAAGTCATTTTTAGAGGTCGGATAAGTGATTGACAGTGTTTGGCAAAGTCATTACAATTGTTGGGCAAAGTCATTTTTAGAGATCGGATAGTGATTAACAGTGTTGGCAAAGTCATTACAATTGTTTGGCAAAGTCATTTTAAGAGGTCGGATTAGTGATTAACAGTGGTTGGCAAAGTCATTACAATTGTTGGGCAAAGTCATTTTAGAGATCGGATAAGTGATTAACAGTGTTTGGCAAAGTCATTACAATTGTTTGGCAAAGTCATTTTAAGAGGTCGGATTAGTGATTAACAGTGGTTGGCAAAGTCATTACAATTGTTGGGCAAAGTCATTTTTTAGAGGTCGATAAGTGATTGACAGTGTTGGCAAAGTCATTACAATTGTTGGGCAAAGTCATTTTTAGAGATCGGATAAGTGATTAACAGTGTTTGGCAAAGTCATTACAATTGTTTGGCAAAGTCATTTTAAGAGGTCGGATTAGTGATTAACAGTGGTTGGCAAAGTCATTACAATTGTTGGGCAAAGTCATTTTTAGAGATCGGATAAGTGATTAACAGTGTTTGGCAAAGTCATTACAATTGTTTGGCAAAGTCATTTAAGAGGTCGGATTAGTGATTAACAGTGGTTGGCAAAAGTCATTACAATTGTGGGCAAAGTCATTTTTTAGAGGTCGGATAAGGTGATTGACATTGTTTGGCAAAGTCATTACAATTGTTGGGCAAAGTCAATTTTAGAGGTCGGATAAAAGATTAACAGTGGTTGGCAAAGTCATTATAATTGTTGGGCAAAGTCATTTTTAACGTTCGGATAAGTGATTAACAGTGTTGGCAAATTCATTACAATTGTTGGGCAAAGTCATTTTTAGAGGTCGGATACGTGATTAACAGTGGTTGGCAAAGTCAGTACAATTGTTGGGCAAAGTCATTTTTAGAGGTCGGATAAGTGATTGACAGTGTTTGGCAAAGTCATTACAATTGTTGGCAAAGTCATTTTAGAGATCGGATAAGTGATAACAGTGTTTGGCAAAGTCATTACAATTGTTTGGCAAAGTCATTTTAAGAGGTCGGATTAGTGATTAACAGTGGTTTGCTAAGTCATTACAATTGTTGGGCAAAGTCATTTTTACAGTTCGGATAAGTGATTAACAGTGGTTGGCAAAGTCATTACAATTGTTGGGCAAAGTCATTTTTAGAGGTCGGATAAGGTGATTGACATTGTTTGGCAAAGTCATTACAATTGTTGGGCAAAGTCAATTTAGAGGTCGGATAAAAGATTAACAGTGGTTGGCAAAGTCATTATAATTGTTGGGCAAAGTCATTTTTAACGTTCGGATAAGTGATTACAGTGTTGGCAAATTCATTACAATTGTTGGGCAAAGTCATTTTTTAGAGGTCGGATAAGTGATTAACAGTGGTTGGCAAAGTCATTACAATTGTTTGGGCAAAGTCATTTTTAGAGGTCGGATAAGTGATTGACAGTGTTTGGCAAAGTCATTACAATTGTTGAGCAAAGTCATTTTAAGAGGTCGGATTAGTGATTAACAGTGGTTGGCAAAGTCATTACAATTGTTGGGCAAAGTCATTTTTAGAGGTCGGATAAGTGATTGACATTGTTTGGCAAAGTCATTACAATTGTTGGGCAAAGTCAATTTTAGAGGTCGGATAAAAGATTAACAGTGGTTGGCAAAGTCATTATAATTGTTGGGCAAAGTCATTTTTAACGTTCGGATAAGTGATTAACAGTGTTGGCAAATTCATTACAATTGTTGGGCAAAGTCATTTTTAGAGGTCGGATAAGTGATTAACAGTGGTTGGCAAAGTCATTACAATTGTTGGGCAAAGTCATTTTTAGAGGTCGGATAAGTGATTGACAGTGTTTGGCAAAGTCATTACAATTGTTGGGCAAAGTCATTTTTAGAGATCGGATAAGTGATTAACAGTGTTTGGCAAAGTCATTACAATTGTTTGGCAAAGTCATTTTAAGAGGTCGGATTAGTGATTAACAGTGGTTTGCTAAGTCATTACAATTGTTGGGCCAAGTCATTTTTACAGTTCGGATAAGTGATTAACGTGGGTTGGCAAAGTCATTACAATTGTTGGGCAAAGTCATTTTTAGAGTTCGGATAAGTTATTAACAGTTGATGGCAAAGTCATTACAATTGTTGGGCAAAGTCATTTTTAGAGTTCGGTTAAGTGAATTACACTGGTTGGCAAAGTCATTAAAATTGTTGAGCAAAGTCATTTTTAGAGGTCGAATAATTGATTAACAGTGGTTGGCAAAGTCATTACAATTGTTGGGCAAAGTCATTTTTAGAGGTCGGATAAGTGATTAACAGTGGTTGGCAAAGTCATTACAATTGTTGGGCAAAGTCATTTTTAGAGGTCGGATAAGTGATTAACAGTGGTTAGCAAAGTCATTACAATTGTTGGGCAAAGTCATTTTTAACGTTCGGATAAGTGATTAACAGTGGTTGGCAAAGTCATTACAAATGTTGGCAGAGTCATTTTTAGAGGTCGAATAATTGATTAACAGTGGTTGGCCAAAGTCATTACAATTGTTGGGCAAAGTCATTTTTAGAGGTCGGATAAGTGATTAACAGTGGTTGGCAAAGTCATTACAATTGTTGGGCAAAGTCATTTTTAGAGGTCGGATAAGTGATTGACAGTGTTTTGGCAAAGTCATTACAATTGTTGGGCAAAGTCAATTTTAGAGGTCGGATAAGTGATTAACAGTGGTTGGCAAAGTCATTATAATTGTTGGGCAAAGTCATTTTTAACGTTCGGATAAGTGATTAACAGTGGTTGGCAAATTCATTTCAATTGTTGGGCAAAGTCATTTTAAGAGGTCGGATAAGTGATTAACAGTGGTTGGCAAAGTCATTACAATTGTTGGGCAAAGTCATTTTTAGAGGTCGGATAAGTGATAAACAGTGGTTGTCAAAGTTATTAAAATTGTTGGACAAAGTCATTTTTAGAGGTCGGATAAGTGATTCAAAGTTGTTGACAAGGTCAGTACAATTTTTGGGCAAAGTCATTTCAAGAGGTCGGATAAGTGATTTACAGTGGTTGGCAAAGTTATTACAATTGTTGGGCAAAGTCATTTTTAGAGGTCGGATAAGTGATTAACAGTGGTTGGCAAAGTCATTACAATTGTTGGGCAAAGTCATTTTTACAGTTCGGATAAGTGATTAACAGTGGTTGGCAAAGTCATTACAATTGTTGGGCAAAGTCATTTTTAGAGTTCGGATAAGTTATTAACAGTGGATGGCAAAGTCATTACAAATGTTGGGCAGAGTCATTTTTAGAGGTCGGATTAGTGATTAACAATGGTTAGCAAAGCCATTACAATTGTTGGGCAAAGTCATTTTTAACGTTCGGATAAGTGATTAACAGTGGTTGGCAAAGTCATTACAATTGTTGGGCAAAGTCAATTTTAGAGGTCGGATAAGTGATTAACAGTGGTTGGCAAAGTCATTATAATTGTTGGGCAAAGTCATTTTTAACGTTCGGATAAGTGATTAACAGTGGTTGGCAAAGTCATTACAATTGTTGGGCAAAGTCATTTTTAGAGATCGGATAAGTGATTAACAGTGTTTGGCAAAGTCATTACAATTGTTTGGCAAAGTCATTTTAAGAGGTCGGATTAGTGATTAACAGTGGTTGGCAAAGTTATTAAAATTGTTGGACAAAGTCATTTTTAGAGGTCGGATAAGTGATTCAAAGTTGTTGACAAGGTCAGTACAATTTTTGGGCAAAGTCATTTTAAGAGGTCGGATAAGTGATTTACAGTGGTTGGCAAAGTTATTACAATTGTTGGGCAAAGTCATTTTTAGAGGTCGGATAAGTGATTAACAGTGGTTGGCAAAGTCATTACAATTGTTGGGCAAAGTCATTTTTAGAGTTCGGATAAGTTATTAACAGTGGATGGCAAAGTCATTACAAATGTTGGGCAGAGTCATTTTTAGAGGTCGGATTAGTGATTAACAGTGGTTGGCAAAGTCATTACAATTGTTGGGCAAAGTCATTTTTAGAGGTCGGATAAGTAATTAACAGTGGTTGGCAAAGTCATTACAAATGTTGGGCAGAGTCATTTTTAGAGGTCGGATAAGTGATTAACAGTGGTTAGCAAAGTCATTACAATTGTAGGGCAAAGTCATATTTAGAGGTCGGATAATTGATTAACAGTGGTTGGCAAAGTCATTACAATTGTTGGGCAAAGTCAATTTTAGAGGTCGGATAAGTGATTAACAGTGTTTGGCAAAGTCATTACAATTGTTTGGCAAAGTCATTTTAAGAGGTCGGATTAGTGATTAACAGTGGTTGGCAAAGTCATTACAAATGTTGGCAGAGTCATTTTTAGAGGTCGAATAATTGATTAACAGTGGTTGGCAAAGTCATTACAATTGTTGGGCAAAGTCATTTTTAGAGGTCGGATAAGTGATTAACAGTGGTTGGCAAAGTCATTTCAATTGTTGGGCAAAGTCATTTTTAGAGGTCGGATAAGTGATTAACAGTGGTTGGCAAAGTCATTACAATTGTTGGGCAAAGTCATTTTTAGAGGTCGGATAAGTGATAAACAGTGGTTGTCAAAGTTATTAAAATTGTTGGACAAAGTCATTTTTAGAGGTCGGATAAGTGATTCAAAGTTGTTGACAAGGTCAGTACAATTTTGGGAAAAGTCATTTTAAGAGGTCGGATAAGTGATTTACAGTGGTTGGCAAAGTCATTACAATTGTTGGGCAAAGTCATTTTTAGAGGTCGGATAAGTGATAAACAGTGGTTGTCAAAGTTATTAAAATTGTTGGACAAATTCATTTTTAGAGGTCGGATAAGTGATTCAAAGTTGTTGACAAGGTCAGTACAATTTTTGGGCAAAGTCATTTTAAGAGGTCGGATAAGTGATTTACAGTGGTTTGCAAAATTATTACAATTGTTGGGCAAAGTCATTTTTAGAGGTCGGATAAGTGATTAACAGTGGTTGGCAAAGTCATTACAATTGTTGGGCAAAGTCATTTTTACAGTTCGGATAAGTGATTAACAGTGGTTGGCAAAGTCATTACAATTGTTGGGCAAAGTCATTTTTAGAGTTCGGATAAGTTATTAACAGTTGATGGCAAAGTCATTACAATTGTTGGGTAAAGTCATTTTTAGAGGTCGAATAATTGATTAACAGTGGTTGGCAAAGTCATTACAATTGTTGGGCAAAGTCATTTTTAGAGGTCGGATAAGTGATTAACAGTGGTTGGCAAAGTCATTACAATTGTTGGGCAAAGTCATTTTTAGAGGTCGGATAAGTGATTAACAGTGGTTAGCAAAGTCATTACAATTGTTGGGCAAAGTCATTTTTAACGTTCGGATAAGTGATTAACAGTGGTTGGCAAAGTCATTACAAATGTTGGCAGAGTCATTTTTAGAGGTCGAATAATTGATTAACAGTGGTTGGCAAAGTCATTACAATTGTTGGGCAAAGTCATTTTTAGAGGTCGGATAAGTGATTAACAGTGGTTGGCAAAGTCATTACAATTGTTGGGCAAAGTCATTTTTAGAGGTCGGATAAGTGATTGACAGTGTTTGGCAAAGTCATTACAATTGTTGGGCAAAGTCAATTTTAGAGGTCGGATAAGTGATTAACAGTGGTTGGCAAAGTCATTACAAATGTTGGGCAGAGTCATTTTTAGAGGTCGGATAAGTGATTAACAGTGGTTAGCAAAGTCATTACAATTGTAGGGCAAAGTCATATTTAGAGGTCGGATAATTGATTAACAGTGGTTGGCAAAGTCATTACAATTGTTGGGCAAAGTCAATTTTAGAGGCCGGATAAGTGATTAACAGTGGTTGGCAAAGTCATTATAATTGTTGGGCAAAGTCATTTTTAACGTTCGGATAAGTGATTAACAGTGGTTGGCAAATTCATTTCAATTGTTGGGCAAAGTCATTTTTAGAGGTCGGATAAGTGATTAACAGTGGTTGGCAAAGTCATTACAATTGTTGGGCAAAGTCATTTTTAGAGGTCGGAGAAGTGATAAACAGTGGTTGTCAAAGTTATTAAAATTGTTGGACAAAGTCATTTTTAGAGGTCGGATAAGTGATTCAAAGTTGTTGACAAGGTCAGTACAATTTCTGGGCAAAGTCATTTTAAGAGGTCGGATAAGTGATTTACAGTGGTTGGCAAAGTTATTACAATTGTTGGGCAAAGTCATTTTTAGAGGTCGGATAAGTGATTAACAGTGGTTGGCAAAGTCATTACAATTGTTGGGCAAAGTCATTTTTACAGTTCGGATAAGTGATTAACAGTGGTTGGCAAAGTCATTACAATTGTTGGGCAAAGTCATTTTTAGAGTTCGGATAAGTTATTAACAGTTGATGGCAAAGTCATTACAATTGTTGGGCAAAGTCATTTTTAGAGTTCGGTTAAGTGAATTACACTGGTTGGCAAAGTCATTAAAATTGTTGAGCAAAGTCATTTTTAGAGGTCGAATAATTGATTAACAGTGGTTGGCAAAGTCATTACAATTGTTGGGCAAAGTCATTTTTAGAGGTCGGATAAGTGATTAACAGTGGTTGGCAAAGTCATTACAATTGTTGGGCAAAGTCATTTTTAGAGGTCGGATAAGTGATTAACAGTGGTTGGCAAAGTCATTACAATTGTTGGGTAAAGTCATTTTTAGAGGTCGGATAAGTGATAAACAGTGTTTGGCAAAGTCATTACAATTGTTGGGCAAAGTCATTTTTAGAGGTAGGATAAGTGATTAACAGTGTTTGGCAAAGTCATTACAATTGTTGGGCAAAGTCATTTTTAGAGTTCGGATAAGTGATTAACAGTGTTTGGCAAAGTCATTACAATTGTTTGGCAAAGTCATTTTTAGAGGTCGGATTAGTGATTAACAGTGGTTGGCAAAGTCATTACAATTGTTGGGCAAAGTCATTTTTAGAGTTCGGATAAGTGATTAACAGTGTTTGGCAAAGTCATTACAATTGTAGGGCAAAGTCATATTTAGAGGTCGGTTAAGTGAATTACACTGGTTGGCAAAGTCATTTTTAGAGGTCGGATAAGTGATTAACAGTGGTTAGCAAAGTCATTACAATTGTTGGGCAAAGTCATTTTTAACGTTCGGATAAGTGATTAACAGTGGTTGGCAAAGTCATTACAAATGTTGGCAGAGTCATTTTTAGAGGTCGAATAATTGATTAACAGTGGTTGGCAAAGTCATTACAATTGTTGGGCAAAGTCATTTTTAGAGGTCGGATAAGTGATTAACAGTGGTTGGCAAAGTCATTACAATTGTTGGGCAAAGTCATTTTTAGAGGTCGGATAAGTGATTGACAGTGTTTGGCAAAGTCATTACAATTGTTGGGCAAAGTCAATTTTAGAGGTCGGATAAGTGATTAACAGTGGTTGGCAAAGTCATTACAAATGTTGGGCAGAGTCATTTTTAGAGGTCGGATAAGTGATTAACAGTGGTTAGCAAAGTCATTACAATTGTAGGGCAAAGTCATATTTAGAGGTCGGATAATTGATTAACAGTGGTTGGCAAAGTCATTACAATTGTTGGGCAAAGTCAATTTTAGAGGCCGGATAAGTGATTAACAGTGGTTGGCAAAGTCATTATAATTGTTGGGCAAAGTCATTTTTAACGTTCGGATAAGTGATTAACAGTGGTTGGCAAATTCATTTCAATTGTTGGGCAAAGTCATTTTTAGAGGTCGGATAAGTGATTAACAGTGGTTGGCAAAGTCATTACAATTGTTGGGCAAAGTCATTTTTAGAGGTCGGAGAAGTGATAAACAGTGGTTGTCAAAGTTATTAAAATTGTTGGACAAAGTCATTTTTAGAGGTCGGATAAGTGATTCAAAGTTGTTGACAAGGTCAGTACAATTTCTGGGCAAAGTCATTTTAAGAGGTCGGATAAGTGATTTACAGTGGTTGGCAAAGTTATTACAATTGTTGGGCAAAGTCATTTTTAGAGGTCGGATAAGTGATTAACAGTGGTTGGCAAAGTCATTACAATTGTTGGGCAAAGTCATTTTTACAGTTCGGATAAGTGATTAACAGTGGTTGGCAAAGTCATTACAATTGTTGGGCAAAGTCATTTTTAGAGTTCGGATAAGTTATTAACAGTTGATGGCAAAGTCATTACAATTGTTGGGCAAAGTCATTTTTAGAGTTCGGTTAAGTGAATTACACTGGTTGGCAAAGTCATTAAAATTGTTGAGCAAAGTCATTTTTAGAGGTCGAATAATTGATTAACAGTGGTTGGCAAAGTCATTACAATTGTTGGGCAAAGTCATTTTTAGAGGTCGGATAAGTGATTAACAGTGGTTGGCAAAGTCATTACAATTGTTGGGCAAAGTCATTTTTAGAGGTCGGATAAGTGATTAACAGTGGTTGGCAAAGTCATTACAATTGTTGGGTAAAGTCATTTTTAGAGGTCGGATAAGTGATAAACAGTGTTTGGCAAAGTCATTACAATTGTTGGGCAAAGTCATTTTTAGAGGTAGGATAAGTGATTAACAGTGTTTGGCAAAGTCATTACAATTGTTGGGCAAAGTCAATTTTAGAGGCCGGATAAGTGATTAACAGTGGTTGGCAAAGTCATTATAATTGTTGGGCAAAGTCATTTTTAACGTTCGGATAAGTGATTAACAGTGGTTGGCAAATTCATTTCAATTGTTGGGCAAAGTCATTTTTAGAGGTCGGATAAGTGATTAACAGTGGTTGGCAAAGTCATTACAATTGTTGGGCAAAGTCATTTTTAGAGGTCGGAGAAGTGATAAACAGTGGTTGTCAAAGTTATTAAAATTGTTGGACAAAGTCATTTTTAGAGGTCGCATAAGTGATTCAAAGTTGTTGACAAGGTCAGTACAATTTCTGGGCAAAGTCATTTTAAGAGGTCGGATAAGTGATTTACAGTGGTTGGCAAAGTTATTACAATTGTTGGGCAAAGTCATTTTTAGAGGTCGGATAAGTGATTAACAGTGGTTGGCAAAGTCATTACAATTGTTGGGCAAAGTCATTTTTACAGTTCGGATAAGTGATTAACAGTGGTTGGCAAAGTCATTACAATTGTTGGGCAAAGTCATTTTTAGAGTTCGGATAAGTTATTAACAGTTGATGGCAAAGTCATTACAATTGTTGGGCAAAGTCATTTTAGAGTTCGGTTAAGTGAATTACACTGGTTGGCAAAGTCATTAAAATTGTTGAGCAAAGTCATTTTTAGAGGTCGAATAATTGATTAACAGTGGTTGGCAAAGTCATTACAATTGTTGGGCAAAGTCATTTTTAGAGGTCGGATAAGTGATTAACAGTGGTTGGCAAAGTCATTACAATTGTTGGGCAAAGTCATTTTTAGAGGTCGGATAAGTGATTAACAGTGGTTGGCAAAGTCATTACAATTGTTGGGTAAAGTCATTTTTAGAGGTCGGATAAGTGATAAACAGTGTTTGGCAAAGTCATTACAATTGTTGGGCAAAGTCATTTTTAGAGGTAGGATAAGTGATTAACAGTGTTTGGCAAAGTCATTACAATTGTTGGGCAAAGTCATTTTTAGAGTTCGGATAAGTGATTAACAGTGTTTGGCAAAGTCATTACAATTGTTTGGCAAAGTCATTTTTAGAGGTCGGATTAGTGATTAACAGTGGTTGGCAAAGTCATTACAATTGTTGGGCAAAGTCATTTTTAGAGTTCGGATAAGTGATTAACAGTGTTTGGCAAAGTCATTACAATTGTAGGGCAAAGTCATATTTAGAGGTCGGTTAAGTGAATTACACTGGTTGGCAAAGTCATTAAAATTGTTGAGCAAAGTCATTTTTAGAGGTCGAATAATTGATTAACAGTGGTTGGCAAAGTCATTACAATTGTTGGGCAAAGTCATTTTAGAGGTCGTATAAGTGATTAACAGTGGTTGGCAAAGTCATTACAATTGTTGGGCAAAGTCATTTTTAGAGGTCGGATAAGTGATTAACAGTGGTTGGCAAAGTCATTACAATTGTTGGGTAAAGTCATTTTTAGAGGTCGGATAAGTGATTAACAGTGTTTGGCAAAGTCATTACAATTGTTGGGCAAAGTCATTTTTAGAGGTAGGATAAGTGATTAACAGTGTTTGGCAAAGTCATTACAATTGTTGGGCAAAGTCATTTTTAGAGTTCGGATAAGTGATTAACAGTATTTGGCAAAGTCATTACAATTGTTTGGCAAAGTCATTTTTAGAGGTCGGATTAGTTGATTAACAGTGGTTGGCAAAGTCATTACAAATGTTGGGCAGAGTCATTTTAGAGGTCGGATAAGTGATTAACAGTGGTTGGCAAAGTCATTACAATTGTTTGGCAAAGTCATTTTTAGAGTTCGGATAAGTGATTAACAGTGGTTGGCAAAGTCATTACAATTGTTTGGCAAAGTCATTTTTAGAGGTCGGATAAGTGATTAACAGTGTTTGGCAAAGTCATTACAATTGTTGGGCAAAGTCATTTTTAGAGGTCGGATAAGTGATTAACAGTGTTTGGCAAAGTCATTACAATTGTTGGGCAAAGTCATTTTTAGAGTTCGGATAAGTGATTAACAGTGTTTTGGCAAAGTCATTACAATTGTTGGGCAAAGTCATTTTTAGAGGTCGGATAAGTGATTAACAGTGTTTGGCAAAGTCATTACAATTGTTGGGCAAAGTCATTTTTAGAGGTAGGATAAGTGATTAACAGTGTTTGGCAAAGTCATTACAATTGTTGGGCAAAGTCATTTTTAGAGTTCGGATAAGTGATTAACAGTGTTTGGCAAAGTCATTACAATTGTTGGGCAAAGTCATTTTTAGAGGTAGGATAAGTGATTAACAGTGTTTGGCAAAGTCATTACAATTGTTGGGCAAAGTCATTTTTAGAGTTCGGATAAGTGATTAACAGTGGTTGGCAAAGTCATTACAATTGTTTGGCAAAGTCATTTTTAGAGGTCGGATAAGTGATTTACAGTGGTTGGCAAAGTCATTACAATTGTTTGGCAAAGTCATTTTTAGAGTTCGGATAAGTTATTAACAGTTGTTGACAAGGTCAGTCCAATTTTTGGGCAAAGTCATTTTAAGAGGTCGGATAAGTTATTAACAGTGGATGGCAAAGTCATTACAATTGTTGGGCAAAGTCATTTTTAGAGTTCGGTTAAGTGAATTACACTGGTTGGCAAAGTCATTAAAATTGTTGAGCAAAGTCATTTTTAGAGGTCGAATAATTGATTAACAGTGGTTGGCAAAGTCATTACAATTGTTGGGCAAAGTCATTTTTAGATGTCGGATAGGTGATTAACAGTGGTTGGCAAAGTCATTACAATTGTTGGGCAAAGTCATTTTTAGAGGTCGGATAAGTGATTGACAGTGTTTGGCAAAGTCATTACAATTGTTGGGCAAAGTCATTTTTAGAGTTCGGATAAGTGATTAACAGTGTTTGGCAAAGTCATTATAATTGTTTGGCAAAGTCATTTTTAGAGGTCGGATTAGTGATTAACAGTGGTTGGCTAAGTCATTACAATTGTTGGGCAAAGTTATTTTTAGAGGTCGGATAAGTGATTAACAGTGGTTGGCAAAGTCATTACAAATGTTGGGCAGAGTCATTTTTTAGAGGTCGGATAAGTGATTATCAGTTTTTGGCAAAGTCATTACAATTGTAGGGCAAAGTCATATTTAGAGGTCGGATAATTGATTAACAGTGGTTGGCAAAGTCATTACAATTGTTGGGCAAAGTCAATTTTAGAGGTCGGTTAAGTGATTAACAGTGGTTGGCAAAGTCATTACAATTGTTGTGCAAAGTCATTTTTAACGTTCGGATAAGTGATTAACAGTGGTTGGCAAAGTCATTACAATGTTGGCAGAGTCATTTTTAGAGGTCGAATAAGTGATTAACAGTGGTTGGCAAAGTCATTACAATTGTTGGGCAAAGTCATTTTTAGAGGTCGGATAAGTGATAAACAGTGGTTGTCAAAGTTATTAAAATTGTTGGGCAAAGTCATTTTTAGAGGTCGGAATAAGTGATTAACAGTGGTTGGCAAATTCATTTCAATTGTTGGGCAAAGTCATTTTTAGAGGTCGGATAAGTGATTAACAGTGGTTGGCAAAGTCATTACAATTGTTGGGCAAAGTCATTTTTAGAGGTCGGATAAGTGATAAACAGTGGTTGTCAAAGTTATTAAAATTGTTGGACAAAGTCATTTTTAGAGGTCGGATAAGTGATCAAAGTTGTTGACAAGGTCAGTACAATTTTTGGGCAAAGTCATTTTAAGAGGTCGGATAAGTGATTTACAGTGGTTGGCAATGTCATTACAATTGTTGGGCAAAGTCATTTTTAGAGTTCGGATAAGTGATTAACAGTGGTTGGCAAAGTCATTACAATTGTTGGTCAAAGTCATTTTCACAGTTCGGATAAGTGATTAACAGTGGTTGGCAAAGTCATTACAATTGTTGGGCAAAGTCATTTTTAGAGTTCGGATAAGTTATTAACAGTGGATGGCAAAGTCATTACAATTGTTGGGCAAAGTCATTTTTAGAGTTCGGTTAAGTGAATTACACTGGTTGGCAAAGTCATTAAAATTGTTGAGCAAAGTCATTTTTAGAGGTCGAATAATTGATTAACAGTGGTTGGCAAAGTCATTACAATTGTTGGGCAAAGTCATTTTTAGAGGTCGGATAAGTGATTAACAGTGGTTGGCAAAGTCATTACAATTGTTGGGCAAAGTCATTTTTAGAGGTCGGATAAGTGATTAACAGTGGTTGTCAAAGTTATTAAAATTGTTGGGCAAAGTCATTTTTAGAGGTCGGATAAGTGATTAACAGTGGTTGGCAAATTCATTTCAATTGTTGGGCAAAGTCATTTTTAGAGGTCGGATAAGTGATTAACAGTGGTTGGCAAAGTCATTACAAATGTTTGGCAAGTCATTTTTAGAGGTCGGATTAGTGATTAACAGTGGTTGGCAAAGTCATTACAATTGTTGGGCAAAGTCATTTTAGAGTTCGGATAAGTGATTAACAGTGTTTGGCAAAGTCATTACAATTGTTTGGCAAAGTCATTTTTAAAGGTCGGATTAGTGATTAACAGTGGTTGGCAAGTCATTACAAATGTTGGGCAGAGTCATTTTTAGAGGTCGGATAAGTGATTAACAGTGGTTGGCAAAGTCATTACAATTGTTTGGCAAAGTCATTTTAGAGGTAGGATAAGTGATTAACAGGTTTGGCAAAGTCATTCAATTGTTGGGCAAAGTCATTTTTAGAGGTCGGATAAGTGATTACAGTGGTATGGCAAAGTCATTACAATTGTTGGGCAAAGTCATTTTTAGAGTTCGGATAAGTGATTAACAGTGGTTGGCAAAGTCATTACAATTGTTTGGCAAAGTCATTTTTAGAGTTCGGATAAGTGATTAACAGTGGTTGGCAAAGTCATTACAATTGTTGGGCAAAGTCATTTTTAGAGGTCGGATAAGTGATTAACAGTGTTTGGCAAAGTCATTACAATTGTTGGGCAAAGTCATTTTTAGAGTTCGGATAAGTGATTAACAGTGTTTGGCAAAGTCATTACAATTGTTGGGCAAAGTCATTTTTAGAGGTCGGATAAGTGATTAACAGTGTTTGGCAAAGTCATTACAATTGTTGGGCAAAGTCATTTTTAGAGGTAGGATAAGTGATTAACAGTGTTTGGCAAAGTCATTACAATTGTTGGGCAAAGTCATTTTTAGAGTTCGGATAAGTGATTAACAGTGTTTGGCAAAGTCATTACAATTGTTGGGCAAAGTCATTTTTAGAGGTAGGATAAGTGATTAACAGTGTTTGGCAAAGTCATTACAATTGTTGGGCAAAGTCATTTTTAGAGTTCGGATAAGTGATTAACAGTGGTTGGCAAAGTCATTACAATTGTTTGGCAAAGTCATTTTTAGAGGTCGGATAAGTGATTAACAGTGGTTGGCAAAGTCATTACAATTGTTTGGCAAAGTCATTTTTAGAGTTCGGATAAGTTATTAACAGTTGTTGACAAGGTCAGTACAATTTTTGGGCAAAGTCATTTTAAGAGGTCGGATAAGTTATTAACAGTGGATGGCAAAGTCATTACAATTGTTGGGCAAAGTCATTTTTAGAGTTCGGTTAAGTGAATTACACTGGTTGGCAAAGTCATTAAAATTGTTGAGCAAAGTCATTTTTAGAGGTCGAAAAATTGATTAACAGTGGTTGGCAAAGTCATTACAATTGTTGGGCAAAGTCATTTTTAGAGGTCGGATAAGTGATTAACAGTGGTTGGCAAAGTCATTACAATTGTTGGGCAAAGTCATTTTTAGAGGTCGGATAAGTGATTGACAGTGTTTGGCAAAGTCATTACAATTGTTGGGCAAAGTCATTTTTAGAGTTCGGATTAGTGATTAACAGTGTTTGGCAAAGTCATTACAATTGTTGGGCAAAGTCATTTTTAGAGGTCGGATTAGTGATTAACAGTGGTTGGCTAAGTCATTACAATTGTTGGGCAAAGTCATTTTTAGAGGTCGGATTAGTGATTAACAGTGGTTGGCAAAGTCATTACAAATGTTGGGCAGAGTCATTTTTAGAGGTCGGATAAGTGATTAACAGTGATTAGCAAAGTCATTTCAATTGTAGGGCAAAGTCATATTTAGAGGTCGGATAATTGATTAACAGTGGTTGGCAAAGTCATTACAATTGTTGGGCAAAGTCAATTTTAGAGGTCGGATAAGTGATTAACAGTGGTTGGCAAATTCATTACAATTGTTGGGCAAAGTCATTTTTAACGTTCGGATAAGTGATTAACAGTGGTTGGCAAAGTCATTACAAATGTTGGCAGAGTCATTTTTAGAGGTCGGATAAGTGATTAACAGTGGTTGGCAAAGTCATTACCATTGTTGGGCAAAGTCATTTTTAGAGGTCGGATAAGTGATTAACAGTGTTTGGCAAAGTCATTACAATTGTTGGGCAAAGTCATTTTTAGAGTTCGGATAAGTGATTAACAGTGGTTGGCAAAGTCATTACAATTGTTTGGCAAAGTCATTTTTAGAGGTCGGATAAGTGATTAACAGTGGTTGGCAAAGTCATTACAATTGTTTGGCAAAGTCATTTTTAGAGTTCGGATAAGTTATTAACAGTTGTTGACAAGGTCAGTACAATTTTTGGGCAAAGTCATTTTAAGAGGTCGGATAAGTTATTAACAGTGGATGGCAAAGTCATTACAATTGTTGGACAAAGTCATTTTTAGAGTTCGGTTAAGTGAATTACACTGGTTGGCAAAGTCATTAAAATTGTTGAGCAAAGTTATTTTTAGAGGTCGAAAAATTGATTAACAGTGGTAGGCAAAGTCATTTCAATTGTCGGGCAAAGTCATTTTTAGAGGTCGGATAAGTGATTAACAGTGGTTGGCAAAGTCATTACAATTGTTGGGCAAAGTCATTTTTAGAGGTCGGATAAGTGATTGACAGTGTTTGGCAAAGTCATTACAATTGTTGGGCAAAGTCATTTTTAGAGTTCGGATTAGTGATTAACAGTGTTTGGCAAAGTCATTACAATTGTTGGGCAAAGTCATTTTTAGAGGTCGGATTAGTGATTAACAGTGGTTGGCTAAGTCATTACAATTGTTGGGCAAAGTCATTTTTACAGTTCGGATAAGTGATTAACAGTGGTTGGCAAAGTCATTACAATTGTTGGGCAAAGTCATTTTTAGAGGTCGGATAAGTGATTAACAGTGATTAGCAAAGTCATTACAATTGTAGGGCAAAGTCATATTTAGAGGTCGGATAATTGATTAACAGTGGTTGGCAAAGTCATTACAATTGTTGGGCAAAGTCAATTTTAGAGGTCGGATAAGTGATTAACAGTGGTTGGCAAATTCATTACAATTGTTGGGCAAAGTCATTTTTAACGTACGGATAAGTGATTAACAGTGGTTGGCAAAGTCATTACAAATGTTGGCAGAGTCATTTTTAGAGGTCGGATAAGTGATTAACAGTGGTTGGCAAAGTCATTACAATTGTTGGGCAAAGTCATTTTTAGAGGTTGGATAAGTGATTAACAGTGGTTGTCAAAGTTATTAAAATTGTTGGGCAAAGTCATTTTTAGAGGTCGGATAAGTGATTAACAGTGGTTGGCAAATTCATTTCAATTGTTGGGCAAAGTCATTTTTAGAGGTCGGATAAGTGATTAACAGTGGTTGGCAAAGTCATTACAATTGTTGGGCAAAGTCATTTTTAGAGTTCGGATAAGTGATTAACAGTGGTTGGCAAAGTCATTACAATTGTTTGGCAAAGTCATTTTTAGAGGTCGGATAAGTGATTAACAGTGGTTGGCAAAGTCATTACAATTGTTTGGCAAAGTCATTTTTAGAGTTCGGATAAGTTATTAACAGTTGTTGACAAGGTCAGTACAATTTTTGGGCAAAGTCATTTTTAGAGTTCGGATAAGTGATTAACAGTGGTTGGCAAAGTCATTACAATTGTTGGTCAAAGTCATTTTTACAGTTCGGATAAGTGATTAACAGTGGTTGGCAGAGTCATTACAATTGTTGGGCAAAGTCATTTTTAGAGTTCGGATAAGTTATTAACAGTGGATGGCAAAGTCATTACAATTGTTGGGCAAAGTCAATTTTAGAGGTCGGATAAGTGATTAACAGTGGTTGGCAAAGTCATTACAATTGTTGGGCAAAGTCATTTTTTAACGTTCGGATAAGTGATTAACAGTGGTTGGCAAAGTCATTACAAATGTTGGCAGAGTCATTTTTAGAGGTCGGATAAGTGATTAACAGTGGTTGTCAAAGTTATTAAAATTGTTGGACAATGTCATTTTTAGAGGTCGGATAAGTGATTCAAAGTTGTTGACAAGGTCAGTACAATTTTTGGGCAAAGTCATTTTAAGAGGTCGGATAAGTGATTTACAGTGGTTGGCAAGTCATTACAATTGTTGGGCAAAGTCATTTTTAGAGGTCGGATAAGTGATTAACAGTGGTTGGCAAAGTCATTACAATTGTTGGGCAAAGTCATTTTTAGAGGTCGGATAAGTGATAAACAGTGGTTGTCAAAGTTATTAAAATTGTTGGACAAAGTCATTTTTAGAGGTCGGATAAGTGATTCAAAGTTGTTGACAAGGTCAGTACAATTTTTGGGCAAAGTCATTTTAAGAGGTCGGATAAGTGATTTACAGTGGTTGGCAAAGTCATTACAATTGTTGGTCAAAGTCATTTTTACAGTTCGGATAAGTGATTAACAGTGGTTGGCAAAGTCATTACAATTGTTGGGCAAAGTCATTTTTAGAGTTCGGTTAAGTGAATTACACTGGTTGGCAAAGTCATTAAAATTGTTGAGCAAAGTCATTTTTAGAGGTCGAATAATTGATTAACAGTGGTTGGCAAAGTCATTTCAATTGTTGGGCAAAGTCATTTTTAGAGGTCGGATAAGTGATTAACAGTGGTTGGCAGAGTCATTACAATTGTTGGGCAAAGTCATTTTTAGAGGTCGGATAAGTGATTAACAGTGGTTGTCAAAGTTATTAAAATTGTTGGGCAAAGTCATTTTTAGAGGTCGGATAAGTGATTAACAGTGGTTGGCAAATTCATTTCAATTGTCGGGCAAAGTCATTTTTAGAGGTCGGATAAGTGATTAACAGTGTTTGGCAAAGTCATTACAATTGTTGGGCAAAGTCATTTTTAGAGTTCGGATAAGTGATTAACAGTGTTTGGCAAAGTCATTACAATTGTTTGGCAAAGTCATTTTTAGAGGTCGGATTAGTGATTAACAGTGGTTGGCAAAGTCATTACAAATGTTGGGCAGACTCATTTTTAGAGGTCGGATAAGTGATTAACAGTGGTTGGCATAGTCATTACAATTGTTTGGCAAAGTCATTTTTAGAGTTCGGATAAGTGATTAACAGTGGTTGGCAAAGTCATTACAATTGTTGTGTAAAGTCATTTTTAGAGGTCGGATAAGTGATTATCAGTGTTTGGCAAAGTCATTACAATTGTTGGGCAAAGTCATTTTTAGAGTTCGGATAAGTGATTAACAGTGTTTGGCAAAGTCATTACAATTGTTGGGCAAAGTCATTTTTAGAGGTCGGATAAGTGATTAACAGTGTTTGGCAAAGTCATTACAATTGTTGGGCAAAGTCATTTTTAGAGTTCGGATAAGTGATTAACAGTGTTTGGCAAAGTCATTACAATTGTTTGGCAAAGTCATTTTTAGAGGTCGGATTAGTGATTAACAGTGGTTGGCAAAGTCATTACAAATGTTGGGCAGAGTCATTTTAGAGGTCGGATAAGTGATTAACAGTGGTTGGCATAGTCATTACAATTGTTGAGCAAAGTCATTTTTAGAGGTCGAATAATTGATTAACAGTGGTTGGCAAAGTCATTTCAATTGTTGGGCAAAGTCATTTTTAGAGGTCGGATAAGTGATTAACAGTGGTTGGCAAAGTCATTACAATTGTTGGGCAAAGTCATTTTTAGAGGTCGGATAAGTGATTAACAGTGGTTGTCAAAGTTATTAAAATTGTTGGGCAAAGTCATTTTTAGAGGTCGGATAAGTGATTAACAGTGGTTGGCAAATTCATTTCAATTGTCGGGCAAAGTCATTTTTAGAGGTCGGATAAGTGATTAACAGTGTTTGGCAAAGTCATTACAATTGTTGGGCAAAGTCATTTTTAGAGTTCGGATAAGTGATTAACAGTGTTTGGCAAAGTCATTACAATTGTTAGGCAAAGTCATTTTTAGAGGTCGGATTAGTGATTAACAGTGGTTGGCAAAGTCATTACAAATGTTGGGCAGACTCATTTTTAGAGGTCGGATAAGTGATTAACAGTGGTTGGCATAGTCATTACAATTGTTTGGCAAAGTCATTTTTAGAGTTCGGATAAGTGATTAACAGTGGTTGGCAAAGTCATTACAATTGTTGTGTAAAGTCATTTTTAGAGGTCGGATAAGTGATTATTAGTGTTTGGCAAAGTCATTACAATTGTTGGGCAAAGTCATTTTTAGAGGTCGGATAAGTGATTAACAGTGTTTGGCAAAGTCATTACAATTGTTGGGCAAAGTCATTTTTAGAGGTCGGATAAGTGATTAACAGTGTTTGGCAAAGTAATTACAATTGTTGGGCAAAGTCATTTTTAGAGTTCGGATAAGTGATTAACAGTGTTTGGCAAAGTCATTACAATTGTTTGGCAAAGTCATTTTTAGAGGTCGGATTAGTGATTAACAGTGGTTGGCAAAGTCATTACAATGTTGGCAGAGTCATTTTTAGAGGTCGGATAAGTGATTAACAGTGGTTGGCAAAGTCATTACAATTGTTGGGCAAAGTCATTTTTAGAGGTCGGATAAGTGATTAACAGTGGTTGTCAAAGTTATTAAAATTGTTTGGCAAAGTCATTTTTAGAGGTCGGATAAGTGATTAACAGTGGTTGGCAAAGTCATTACAATTGTTTGGCAAAGTCATTTTTAGAGTTCGGATAAGTTATTAACAGTTGTTGACAAGGTCAGTACAGTTTTTGGGCAAAGTCATTTTAAGAGGTCGGATAAGTGATTTACAGTGGTTGGCAAAGTCATTACAATTGTTGGGCAAAGTCATTTTTAGAGGTCGGATAAGTGATTAACAGTGGTTGGCAAAGTCATTACAATTGTTGGGCAAAGTCATTTTTACAGTTCGGATAAGTGATTAAAAGTGGTTGGCAAAGTCATTACAATTGTTGGGCAAAGTCATTTTTAGAGTTCGGATAAGTTATTAACAGTGGATGGCAAAGTCATTACAAATGTTGGGCAGAGTCATTTTTAGAGGTCGGATTAGTGATTAACAGTGGTTGGCAAAGTCATTACAATTGTTGGGCAAAGTCATTTTTAGAGTTCGGATAAGTGATTAACAGTGGTTGGCAAATTCATTTCAATTGTTGGGCAAAGTCATTTTTAGAGGTCGGATAAGTGATTTACAGTCATTACAATTGTTGGGCAAAGTCATTTTTAGAGGTCGGATAAGTGATTAACAGTGTTTGGCAAAGTCATTACAATTGTTGGGCAAAGTCATTTTTAGAGTTCGGATAAGTGATTAACAGTGGTTGGCAAAGTCATTACAATTGTTTGGCAAAGTCATTTTTAGAGGTCGGATAAGTGATTAACAGTGGTTGGCAAAGTCATTACAATTGTTTGGCAAAGTCATTTTTAGAGTTCGGATAAGTTATTAACAGTTGTTGACAAGGTCAGTACAATTTTTGGGCAAAGTCATTTTAAGAGGTCGGATAAGTTATTAACAGTGGATGGCAAAGTCATTACAATTGTTGGGCAAAGTCATTTTTAGAGTTCGGATAAGTGATTAACAGTGTTTGGCAAAGTCATTACAATTGTTTGGCAAAGTCATTTTTAGAGGTCGGATTAGTGATTAACAGTGGTTGGCAAAGTCATTACAAATGTTGGGCAGAGTCATTTTTAGAGGTCGGATAAGTGATTAACAGTGGTTGGCATAGTCATTACAATTGTTGAGCAAAGTCATTTTTAGAGGTCGAATAATTGATTAACAGTGGTTGGCAAAGTCATTTCAATTGTTGGGCAAAGTCATTTTTAGAGGTCGGATAAGTGATTAACAGTGGTTGGCAAAGTCATTACAATTGTTGGGCAAAGTCATTTTTAGAGGTCGGATAAGTGATTAACAGTGGTTGTCAAAGTTATTAAAATTGTTGGGCAAAGTCATTTTTAGAGGTCGGATAAGTGATTAACAGTGGTTGGCAAATTCATTTCAATTGTCGGGCAAAGTCATTTTTAGAGGTCGGATAAGTGATTAACAGTGTTTGGCAAAGTCATTACAATTGTTGGGCAAAGTCATTTTTAGAGTTCGGATAAGTGATTAACAGTGTTTGGCAAAGTCATTACAATTGTTAGGCAAAGTCATTTTTAGAGGTCGGATTAGTGATTAACAGTGGTTGGCAAGTCATTACAAATGTTGGGCAGACTCATTTTTAGAGGTCGGATAAGTGATTAACAGTGGTTGGCATAGTCATTACAATTGTTTGGCAAAGTCATTTTTAGAGTTCGGATAAGTGATTAACAGTGGTTGGCAAAGTCATTACAATTGTTGTGTAAAGTCATTTTTAGAGGTCGGATAAGTGATTATAGTGTTTGGCAAAGTCATTACAATTGTTGGGCAAAGTCATTTTTAGAGGTCGGATAAGTGATTAACAGTGTTTGGCAAAGTCATTACAATTGTTGGGCAAAGTCATTTTTAGAGGTCGGATAAGTGATTAACAGTGTTTGGCAAAGTCATTACAATTGTTGGGCAAAGTCATTTTTAGAGTTCGGATAAGTGATTAACAGTGTTTGGCAAAGTCATTACAATTGTTTGGCAAAGTCATTTTTAGAGGTCGGATTAGTGATTAACAGTGGTTGGCAAAGTCATTACAAATGTTGGCAGAGTCATTTTTAGAGGTCGGATAAGTGATTAACAGTGGTTGGCAAAGTCATTACAATTGTTGGGCAAAGTCATTTTTAGAGGTCGGATAAGTGATTAACAGTGGTTGTCAAAGTTATTAAAATTGTTTGGCAAAGTCATTTTTAGAGGTCGGATAAGTGATTAACAGTGGTTGGCAAAGTCATTACAATTGTTTGGCAAAGTCATTTTTAGAGTTCGGATAAGTTATTAACAGTTGTTGACAAGGTCAGTACAGTTTTTGGGCAAAGTCATTTTAAGAGGTCGGATAAGTGATTTACAGTGTTGGCAAAGTCATTACAATTGTTGGGCAAAGTCATTTTTAGAGGTCGGATAAGTGATTAACAGTGGTTGGCAAAGTCATTACAATTGTTGGGCAAAGTCATTTTTACAGTTCGGATAAGTGATTAAAAGTGGTTGGCAAAGTCATTACAATTGTTGGGCAAAGTCATTTTTAGAGTTCGGATAAGTTATTAACAGTGGATGGCAAAGTCATTACAAATGTTGGGCAGAGTCATTTTTAGAGGTCGGATTAGTGATTAACAGTGGTTGGCAAAGTCATTACAATTGTTGGGCAAAGTCATTTTTAGAGTTCGGATAAGTGATTAACAGTGGTTGGCAAATTCATTTCAATTGTTGGGCAAAGTCATTTTTAGAGGTCGGATAAGTGATTTACAGTCATTACAATTGTTGGGCAAAGTCATTTTTAGAGGTCGGATAAGTGATTAACAGTGTTTGGCAAAGTCATTACAATTGTTGGGCAAAGTCATTTTTAGAGTTCGGTTAAGTGAATTACACTGGTTGGCAAAGTCATTAAAATTGTTGAGCAAAGTTATTTTTAGAGGTCGAAAAATTGATTAACAGTGGTTGGCAAAGTCATTACAATTGTTGGGCAAAGTCATTTTTAGGGGTCGGATAAGTGATTCAAAGTTGTTGACAAGGTCAGTACAATTTTTGGGCAAAGTCATTTTAAGAGGTCGGATAAGTGATTTACAGTGGTTGGCAAAGTCATTACAATTGTGGGCAAAGTCATTTTTAGAGTTCGGATAAGTGATTTACAGTGGTTGGCAAATTCATTTCAATTGTTGGGCAAAGTCATTTTTAGAGGTCGGATAAGTGATTAACAGTGGTTGGCAAAGTCATTACAATTGTTGGGCAAAGTCATTTTTAGAGGTCGGATAAGTGATAAACAGTGGTTGTCAAAGTTATTAAAATTGTTGGACAAAGTCATTTTAGAGGTCGGATAAGTGATTCAAAGTTGTTGACAAGGTCAGTACAATTTTTGGGCAAAGTCATTTTAAGAGGTCGGATAAGTGATTTACAGTGGTTGGCAAAGTCATTACAATTGTTGGGCAAAGTCATTTTTAGAGGTCGGATAATTGATTAACAGTGGTTGGCAAAGTCATTTCAATTGTTGGGCAAAGTCATTTTTAGAGGTCGGATAAGTGATTAACAGTGGTTGGCAAAGTCATTACAATTGTTGGGCAAAGTCATTTTTAGAGGTCGGATAAGTGATTAACAGTGGTTGGCAAAGTCATTACAATTGTTGGGCAAAGTCATTTTTAGAGGTCGGATAAGTGATAAACAGTGGTTGTCAAATTCATTTCAATTGTCGGGCAAAGTCATTTTTAGAGGTCGGATAAGTGATTAACAGTGTTTGGCAAAGTCATTACAATTGTTGGGCAAAGTCATTTTTAGAGTTCGGATAAGTGATTAACAGTGTTTGGCAAAGTCATTACAATTGTTAGGCAAAGTCATTTTTAGAGGTCGGATTAGTGATTAACAGTGGTTGGCAAAGTCATTACAAATGTTGGGCAGACTCATTTTTAGAGGTCGGATAAGTGATTAACAGTGGTTGGCATAGTCATTACAATTGTTTGGCAAAGTCATTTTTAGAGTTCGGATAAGTGATTAACAGTGGTTGGCAAAGTCATTACAATTGTTGTGTAAAGTCATTTTTAGAGGTCGGATAAGTGATTATTAGTGTTTGGCAAAGTCATTACAATTGTTGGGCAAAGTCATTTTTAGAGTTCGGATAAGTGATTAACAGTGTTTGGCAAAGTCATTACAATTGTTGGGCAAAGTCATTTTTAGAGGTCGGATAAGTGATTAACAGTGTTTGGCAAAGTCATTACAATTGTTGGGCAAAGTCATTTTTAGAGTTCGGATAAGTGATTAACAGTGTTTGGCAAAGTCATTACAATTGTTTGGCAAAGTCATTTTTAGAGGTCGGATTAGTGATTAACAGTGGTTGGCAAAGTCATTACAAATGTTGGCAGAGTCATTTTTAGAGGTCGGATAAGTGATTAACAGTGGTTGGCAAAGTCATTACAATTGTTGGGCAAAGTCATTTTTAGAGGTCGGATAAGTGATTAACAGTGGTTGTCAAAGTTATTAAAATTGTTTGGCAAAGTCATTTTTAGAGGTCGGATAAGTGATTAACAGTGGTTGGCAAAGTCATTACAATTGTTTGGCAAAGTCATTTTTAGAGTTCGGATAAGTTATTAACAGTTGTTGACAAGGTCAGTACAGTTTTTGGGCAAAGTCATTTTAAGAGGTCGGATAAGTGATTTACAGTGGTTGGCAAAGTCATTACAATTGTTGGGCAAAGTCATTTTTAGAGGTCGGATAAGTGATTAACAGTGGTTGGCAAAGTCATTACAATTGTTGGGCAAAGTCATTTTTACAGTTCGGATAAGTGATTAAAAGTGGTTGGCAAAGTCATTACAATTGTTGGGCAAAGTCATTTTTAGAGTTCGGATAAGTTATTAACATTGGATGGCAAAGTCATTACAAATGTTGGGCAGAGTCATTTTTAGAGGTCGGATTAGTGATTAACAGTGGTTGGCAAAGTCATTACAATTGTTGGGCAAAGTCATTTTTAGAGTTCGGATAAGTGATTAACAGTGGTTGGCAAATTCATTTCAATTGTTGGGCAAAGTCATTTTTAGAGGTCGGATAAGTGATTTACAGTCATTACAATTGTTGGGCAAAGTCATTTTTAGAGGTCGGATAAGTGATTAACAGTGTTTGGCAAAGTCATTACAATTGTTGGGCAAAGTCATTTTTAGAGTTCGGATAAGTGATTAACAGTGGTTGGCAAAGTCATTACAATTGTTTGGCAAAGTCATTTTTAGAGGTCGGATAAGTGATTAACAGTGGTTGGCAAAGTCATTACAATTGTTTGGCAAAGTCATTTTTAGAGTTCGGATAAGTTATTAACAGTTGTTGACAAGGTGAGTACAATTTTTGGGCAAAGTCATTTTAAGAGCTCGGATAAGTTATTAACAGTGGATGGCAAAGTCATTACAATTGTTGGACAAAGTCATTTTTAGAGTTCGGTTAAGTGAATTACACTGGTTGGCAAAGTCATTAAAATTGTTGGGCAAAGTCATTTTTAGAGGTCGGATAAGTGATTCAAAGTTGTTGACAAGGTCAGTACAATTTTTGGGCAAAGTCATTTTAAGAGGTCGGATAAGTGATTTACAGTGGTTGGCAAAGTCATTACAATTGTTGGGCAAAGTCATTTTTAGAGGTCGGATAAGTGATTAACAGTGGTTGGCAAAGTCATTACAATTGTTTGGCAAAGTCATTTTAGAGGTCGGATAAGTGATTTACAGTGGTTGGCAAATTCATTTCAATTGTTGGGCAAAGTCATTTTTAGAGGTCGGATAAGTGATTAACAGTGGTTGGCAAAGTCATTACAATTGTTGGGCAAAGTCATTTTTAGAGGTCGGATAAGTGATAAACAGTGGTTGTCAAAGTTATTAAAATTGTTGGACAAAGTCATTTTTAGAGGTCGGATAAGTGATTCAAAGTTGTTGACAAGGTCAGTACAATTTTTGGGCAAAGTCATTTTAAGAGGTCGGATAAGTGATTTACAGTGGTTGGCAAAGTCATTACAATTGTTGGGCAAAGTCATTTTTAGAGGTCGGATAAGTGATTAACAGTGGTTGGCAAAGTCATTACAATTGTTTGGCAAAGTCATTTTTAGAGTTCGGATAAGTGATTTACAGTGGTTGGCAAATTCATTTCAATTGTTGGGCAAAGTCATTTTTAGAGGTCGGATAAGTGATTAACAGTGGTTGGCAAAGTCATTACAATTGTTGGGCAAAGTCATTTTTAGAGGTCGGATAAGTGATAAACAGTGGTTGTCAAAGTTATTAAAATTGTTGGACAAAGTCATTTTTAGAGGTCGGATAAGTGATTCAAAGTTGTTGACAAGGTCAGTACAATTTTTGGGCAAAGTCATTTAAGAGGTCGGATAAGTGATTTACAGTGGTTGGCAAAGTCATTACAATTGTTGGGCAAAGTCATTTTTAGAGGTCGGATAAGTGATTAACAGTGGTTGGCAAAGTCATTACAATTGTTGGGCAAAGTCATTTTTACAGTTCGGATAAGTGATTAACAGTGGTTGGCAAAGTCATTACAATTGTTGGGCAAAGTCATTTTTAGAGGTCGGATAAGTTATTAACAGTGGATGGCAAAGTCATTACAATTGTTTGGCAAAGTCATTTTTAGAGTTCGGTTAAGTGAATTACACTGGTTGGCAAAGTCATTAAAATTGTTGAGCAAAGTCATTTTTAGAGGTCGAATAATTCATTAACAGTGGTTGGCAAAGTCATTACAATTGTTGGGCAAAGTCATTTTTAGAGGTCGGATAAGTGATTAACAGTGGTTGGCAAAGTCATTACAATTGTTTGGCAAAGTCATTTTTAGAGTTCGGATAAGTGATTTACAGTGGTTGGCAAATTCATTTCAATTGTTGGGCAAAGTCATTTTTAGAGGTCGGATAAGTGATTAACAGTGGTTGGCAAAGTCATTACAATTGTTGGGCAAAGTCATTTTTAGAGGTCGGATAAGTGATAAACAGTGGTTGTCAAAGTTATTAAAATTGTTGGACAAAGTCATTTTTAGAGGTCGGATAAGTGATTCAAAGTTGTTGACAAGGTCAGTACAATTTTTGGGCAAAGTCATTTTAAGAGGTCGGATAAGTGATTTACAGTGGTTGGCAAAGTCATTACAATTGTTGGGCAAAGTCATTTTTAGAGGTCGGATAAGTGATTAACAGTGGTTGGCAAAGTCATTACAATTGTTGGGCAAAGTCATTTTTACAGTTCGGATAAGTGATTAACAGTGGTTGGCAAAGTCATTACAATTGTTGGGCAAAGTCATTTTTAGAGGTCGGATAAGTTATTAACAGTGGATGGCAAAGTCATTACAATTGTTTGGCAAAGTCATTTTTAGAGTTCGGTTAAGTGAATTACACTGGTTGGCAAAGTCATTAAAATTGTTGAGCAAAGTCATTTTTAGAGGTCGAATAATTCATTAACAGTGGTTGGCAAAGTCATTACAATTGTTGGGCAAAGTCATTTTTAGAGGTCGGATAAGTGATTAACAGTGGTTGGCAAAGTCATTACAATTGTTGGGCAAAGTCATTTTTAGAGGTCGGATAAGTGATTAACAGTGGTTGGCAAAGTCATTACAATTGTTTGGCAAAGTCATTTTTAGAGGTCGGATTAGTGATTAACAGTGGTTGGCAAAGTCATTACAAATGTTGGGCAGAGTCATTTTTAGAGGTCGGATAAGTGATTAACAGTGGTTGTCAAAGTCATTACAATTGTTTGGCAAAGTCATTTTTAGAGTTCGGATAAGTGATTAACAGTGGTTGGCAAAGTCATTACAATTGTTTGGCAAAGTCAATTTTAGAGGTCGGATAAGTGATTAACAGTGGTTGGCAAAGTCATTACAATTGTTTGGCAAAGTCATTTTTAGAGTTCGGATAAGTTATTAACAGTGGTTGGCAAAGTCAATACAATTGTTGGGCAAAGTCATTTTTAGAGTTCGGATAAGTGATTAACAGTGGTTGGCCAGGTCATTACAATTGTTTGGCAAAGTATTTTTTAGAGTTCGGATAAGTTATTAACAGTGAATGGCAAAGTCATTACAATTGTTGGGCAAAGTCATTTTTAGAGTTCGGTTAAGTGAATTACACTGGTTGGCAAAGTCATTAAAATTGTTGAGCAAAGTCATTTTTAGAGGTCGGATAAGTGATTAACAGTGGTTGGCAAAGCCATTAAAATTGTTGGGCAAAGTCATTTTTAGAGGTCGGATAAGTGATTAACAGTGGTTGGCAAAGTCATTACAATTGTTTGGCAAAGTCATTTTTAGAGTTCGGATAAGTTATTAACAGTGGTTGGCAAAGTCAATACAATTGTTGGGCAAAGTCATTTTTAGAGTTCGGATAAGTGATTAACAGTGTTTGGCAAAGTCATTACAATTGTTTGGCAAAGTCATTTTTAGAGGTCGGATTAGTGATTAACAGTGGTTGGCTAAGTCATTACAATTGTTGGGCAAAGTCATTTTTAGAGGTCGGATAAGTGATTAACAGTGGTTGGCAAAGTCATTACAAATGTTGGGCAGAGTCATTTTTAGAGGTCGTATAAGTGATTAACAGTGGTTAGCAAAGTCATTACAATTGTAGGGCAAAGTCATATTTAGAGGTCGGATAAGTGATTAACAGTTGTTGGCAAAGTCATTGCAATTGTTGGGCAAAGTCAATTTTAGAGGTCGGATAAGTGATTAACAGTGGTTGGCAAAGTCATTACAATTGTTTGGCAAAGTCATTTTTAGAGTTCGGATAAGTTATTAACAGTTGTTGACAAGGTCAGTACAGTTTTTGGGCAAAGTCATTTTAAGAGGTCGGATAAGTGATTTACAGTGGTTGGCAAAGTCATTACAATTGTTGGGCAAAGTCATTTTTAGAGGTCGGATAAGTGATTAACAGTGGTTGGCAAAGTCATTACAATTGTTGGGCAAAGTCATTTTACAGTTCGGATAAGTGATTAACAGTGGTTGGCAAAGTCATTACAATTGTTGGGCAAAGTCATTTTTAGAGTTCGGATAAGTTATTAACAGTGGATGGCAAAGTCATTACAAATGTTGGGCAGAGTCATTTTTAGAGGTCGGATTAGTGATTAACAGTGGTTGGCAAAGTCATTACAATTGTTGGGCAAAGTCATTTTTAGAGTTCGGATAAGTGATTAACAGTGGTTGGCAAATTCATTTCAATTGTTGGGCAAAGTCATTTTTAGAGGTCGGATAAGTGATTTACAGTCATTTCAATTGTTGGGCAAAGTCATTTTTAGAGGTCGGATAAGTGATTAACAGTGGTTGGCAAAGTCATTACAATTGTTGGGCAAAGTCATTTTTACAGTTCGGATAAGTGATTAACAGTGGTTGGCAAAGTCATTACAATTGTTGGGCAAAGTCATTTTTAGAGTTCGGATAAGTTATTAACAGTGGATGGCAAAGTCATTACAAATGTTGGGCAGAGTCATTTTTAGAGGTCGGATTAGTGATTAACATTGGTTGGCAAAGTCATTACAATTGTTGGGCAAAGTCATTTTTAGAGTTCGGATAAGTGATTAACAGTGGTTGGCAAATTCATTTCAATTGTTGGGCAAAGTCATTTTTAGAGGTCGGATAAGTGATTAACAGTGGTTGGCAAAGTCATTACAATTGTTGGGCAAAGTATTTTTTAGAGTTCGGATAAGTTATTAACAGTGGTTGGCCAGGTCATTACAATTGTTTGGCAAAGTATTTTTTAGAGTTCGGATAAGTTATTAACAGTGAATGGCAAAGTCATTACAATTGTTGGGCAAGTCATTTTTAGAGTTCGGTTAAGTGAATTACACTGGTTGGCAAAGTCATTAAAATTGTTGAGCAAAGTCATTTTTAGAGGTCGGATAAGTGATTAACAGTGGTTGGCAAAGTCATTACAATTGTTGGGCAAAGTCATTTTTAGAGGTCGGATAAGTGATTAACAGTGGTTGGCAAAGTCATTACAATTGTTTGGCAAAGTCATTTTTAGAGTTCGGATAAGTTATTAACAGTGGTTGGCAAAGTCAATACAATTGTTGGGCAAAGTCATTTTTAGAGTTCGGATAAGTGATTAACAGTGTTTGGCAAAGTCATTACAATTGTTTGGCAAAGTCATTTTTAGAGGTCGGATTAGTGATTAACAGTGGTTGGCAAAGTCATTACAATTGTTGGGCAAAGTCATTTTTAGAGGTCGGATAAGTGATTAACAGTGGTTGGCAAAGTCATTACAATTGTTTGGCAAAGTCATTTTTAGAGTTCGGATAAGTTATTAACAGTGGTTGGCAAAGTCAATACAATTGTTGGGCAAAGTCATTTTTAGAGTTCGGATAAGTGATTAACAGTGTTTGGCAAAGTCATTACAATTGTTTGGCAAAGTCATTTTTAGAGGTCGGATTAGTGATTAACAGTGGTTGGCTAAGTCATTACAATTGTTGGGCAAAGTCATTTTTAGAGTTCGGATAAGTGATTAACAGTGTTTGGCAAAGTCATTACAATTGTTTGGCAAGTCATTTTTAGAGGTCGGATTAGTGATTAACAGTGGTTGGCTAAGTCATTACAATTGTTGGGCAAAGTCATTTTTAGAGGTCGGATAAGTGATTAACAGTGGTTGGCAAAGTCATTACAATGTTGGGCAGAGTCATTTTTAGAGGTCGTATAAGTGATTAACAGTGGTTAGCAAAGTCATTACAATTGTAGGGCAAAGTCATATTTAGAGGTCGGATAAGTGATTAACAGTGGTTGGCAAAGTCATTACAATTGTTGGGCAAAGTCAATTTTAGAGGGTCGGATAAGTGATTAACAGTGGTTGGCAAAGTCATTACAATTGTTGTGCAAAGTCATTTTTAACGTTCGGATAAGTGATTAACAGTGGTTGGCAAAGTCATTACAAATGTTGGCAGAGTCATTTTTAGAGGTCGGATAAGTGATTTACAGTGGTTGGCAAGGTCTTTACAATTGTTGGGCAGAGTCAATTTTAGAGGTCGGATAAGTGATTAACAGTGGTTGGCAAAGTCATTATAATTGTTGGGCAAAGTCATTTTTAACGTTCGGACAAGTGATTAACAGTGTTTGGCAAAGTCATTACAATTGTTGGGCAAAGTCATTTTTAGAGTTCGGATAAGTGATTAACAGTGTTTGGCAAAGTCATTACAATTGTTTGGCAAAGTCATTTTTAGAGGTCGGATTAGTGATTAACAGTGGTTGGCTAAGTCATTACAATTGTTGGGCAAAGTCATTTTTAGAGGTCGGATAGTGATTAACAGTGGTTGGCAAAGGACATTACAAATGTTGGGCAGAGTCATTTTTAGAGGTCGGATAAGTGATTAACAGTGGTTAGCAAAGTCATTACAATTGTAGGGCAAAGTCATTTTTAGAGGTCGGATAAGTGATTAACAGTGGTTGTCAAAGTTATTAAAATTGTTGGGCAAAGTCATTTTTAGAGGTCGGATAAGTGATTAACAGTGGTTGGCAAAGTCATTACAATTGTTGGGCAAAGTCAATTTTAGAGGTCGGATAAGTGATTAACAGTGGTTGGCAAAGTCATTATAATTGTTCGGCAAAGTCATTTTTAACGTTCGGATAAGTGATTAACAGTGTTTGGCAAAGTCATTACAATTGTTTGGCAAAGTCATTTTAGAGGTCGGATTAGTGATTAACAGTGGTTGGCTAAGTCATTACAATTGTTGGGCAAAGTCATTTTTAGAGGTCGGATTAGTGATTAACAGTGGTTGGCTAAGTCATTACAATTGTTGGGCAAAGTCATTTTTAGAGTTCGGATAAGTGATTAACAGTGTTTGGCAAAGTCATTACAATTGTTTGGCAAAGTCATTTTTAGAGGTCGGTTTAGTGATTAACAGTGGTTGGCTAAGTCATTACAATTGTTGGGCAAAGTCATTTTTAGAGGTCGGATAAGTGATTAACAGTGGTTGGCAAAGTCATTACAAATGTTGGCAGAGTCATTTTTAGAGGTCGGATAAGTGATTTACAGTGGTTGGCAAGGTCATTACAATTGTTGGGCAAAGTCATTTTTAGAGGTCGGATAAGTGATTAACAGTGGTTGTCAAAGTAATTAAAATTGTGGGCAAAGTCATTTTTAGAGGTCGGATAAGTGATTAACAGTGGTTGGCAAAGTCATACAATTGTTGGGCAAAGTCAATTTTAGAGGTCGGATAAGTGATTAACAGTGTTTGCAAAGTCATTACAATTGTTGGGCAAAGTCATTTTTAGAGTTCGGATAAGTGATTAACAGTGTTTGGCAAGTCATTACAATTGTTTGGGCAAAGTCATTTTTAGAGGTCGGATTAGTGATTAACAGTGGTTGGCTAAGTCATTACCAATTGTTGGGCAAAGTCATTTTAGAGGTCGGATAAGTGATTACAGTGGTTGGCAAGGTCATTACAATTGTTGGGCAAAGTCATTTTTAGAGGTCGGATAAGTGATTAACAGTGGTTGTCAAGTTATTAAATTGTTGGGCAAAGTCATTTTTAGAGGTCGGATAAGTGATTAACAGTGGTTGGCAAAGTATTATAATTGTTCGGCAAAGTCATTTTTAGAGGTCGGATAAGTGATATACAGTGGTTTGGCAAAGTCATTACAATTGTTGGCAAAGTAATTTTCAGAGTTCGGATAATGATTAACAGTGTTTGGCAAAGTCATTACAATTGTTGGCAAAGTCATTTTTAGAGGTCGGATAAGTGATTAACAGTGGTTGGCAAGTCATTACAATTGTTGGGCAAAGTCATTTTTAGAGTCGGATAAGTGATTAACAGTGTTGGCAAAGTCATTACAATTGTTTGGCAAAGTCATTTTTAGAGTCGGATAGTGATTAACAGTGGTTGGCAAAGTCATTACAATTGTTGGCAAAGTCATTTTTAGAGGTCGGATAAGTGATTAACAGTGTTGGCAAAGTCATTACAATTGTGGCAAAGTCATTTTTAGAGGTCGGATAAGTGATTAACAGTGGTTTGGCAAGTCATTACAATTGTTGGGCAAAGTCATTTTTAGAGGTCGGATAAGTGATTAACAGTGGTTTCAAAGTCATTACAATTGTTGGGCAAGTCATTTTTAGAGGTCGGATAAGTGATTAACAGTGGTTGGCAAGTCATTACAATTGTTGGCAAAGTCATTTTAGAGGTCGGATAAGTGATTAACAGTGGTTGCAAAGTCATTATAATTGTTGGGCAAAGTCATTTTTAACGTTCGGATAAGTGATTAACAGTGTTTGGCAAAGTCATTACAATTGTTGGGCAAAGTCATTTTTAGAGTTCGGATAAGTGATTAACAGTGTTTGGCAAAGTCATTACAATGTGTTGGGCCAAGTCATTTTTAGAGGTCGGATTAGTGATTAACAGTGGTTGGCTTAAGTCATTTACAATTGTTGGGCAAAGTCATTTTTAGAGGTCGGATAAGTGATTTACAGTGGTTGGCAGGTCATTACAATTGTTGGGCAAAGTCATTTTTAGAGGTCGGATAAGTGATTAACAGTGGTTGTCAAAGTTATTAAAATTGTTGGGCAAAGTCATTTTTAGAGGTCGGATAAGTGATTAACAGTGGTTGGCAAAGTCATTACAATTGTTGGGCAAAGTCAATTTAGAGGGTCGGATAAGTGATTAACAGTGGTGGCAAGTCATTATAATTGTTGGGCAAAGTCATTTTTAACGTTCGGATAAGTGATTAACAGTGTGGTTGGCAAATTCATTTCAATTGTTGGGCAAAGTCATTTTTAGAGGTCGATAAGTGATTAACAGTGGTTGGCAAAGTCATTACAATTGTTGGACAAAGTCATTTTTAGAGGTCGGATAAGTGATAAACAGTGGTTTCAAAGTTATTAAAATTGTTGGACAAAGTCATTTTTAGAGGTCGATAAGTGATTCAAAGTTGTTGACAAGGTCAGTACAATTTTTGGCCAAGTCATTGTAAGAGGTCGGATAAGTGATTTACAGTGGTTGGCAAAGTCATTACAATTGTTGGGCAAAGTCATTTTTAGAGGGCGGATAAGTGATTAACCAGTGGTTGGCAAAGTCATTACAATTGTTGGGCAAAGTCATTTTTACAGTTCGGATAAGTGATAACAGTGGTTGGCAAAGTCATTACAATTTTTGGGCAAAGTCATTTTTAGAGTTCGGATAAGTTATTACAGTGGATGGCAAAGTCATTACAATTGTTGGGCAAAGTCATTTTAGAGTTCGGATAAGTGAATTACACTGGTTGGCAAAGTCATTAAAATTGTTGAGCTAAGTCATTTTTAGAGGTCGAATAATTGATTATCAGTGGTTGGCAAAGTCATTAAAATTGTTGGGCAAAGTCATTTTTAGAGGTCGGATAGGTGATTAACAGTGGTTGGCAAAGTCATTACAATTGTTGGGTAAAGTCATTTTAGAGGTCGGATAAGTGATTATCAGTGTTTGGCAAAGGTCATTACAATTGTTGGCAAAGTCATTTTTTAGAGTTCGGATAAGTGATTAACAGTGTTTGGCAAGTCATTACAATTGTTGGGCAAAGTCATTTTTAGAGGGTCAGATAAGTGATTAACAGTGTTTGGCAAAGTCATTACAATTGTTGGGCAAAGCTCATTTTTAGAGTTCGGATAGGATTAACAGTGTTTGGCAATCATACAATTGTTGGCAAAGTCATTTTTTAGAGGTCGGATTAGTGATTAACAGTGGTTGGCATAGTCATTACAAATGTTGGGCAGAGTCATTTTTAGAGGTCGGATAAGTGATTAACAGTGGTTGGCAAAGTCATTACAATTGTTGGGCAAAGTCATTTTTAACGTTCGGATAAGTGATTAACAGTGTTTGGCAAAGTCATTACAATTGTTTGGCAAAGTCATTTTTAGAGGTCGGATAAGTGATTAACAGTGGTTGGCAAAGTCATTACAATGTTTGGCAAAGTCATTTTTAGAGTTCGGATAAGTAATTAACAGTGGTTGGCCAGGTCATTACAATTGTTTGGCAAAGTCATTTTTAGAGGTCGTATAAGTGATTAACAGTGGTTGGCAAAGTCATTACAAATGTTGGGCAGAGTCATTTTTAGAGGTCGGATAAGTGATTAACAGTGGTTGGCAAAGTCAATACAATTGTTTGGCAAAGTCATTTTTAGAGTTCGGATAAGTGAATAACACTGGTTGGAAAAGTCATTACAATTGTTGGGCAAAGTCATTTTTAGAGTTCGGATAAGTGATTAACAGTGGTTGGCAGAGTCATTACAATTGTTTGGCAAAGTCATTTTTTAGAGGTCGAATAATGATTATCAGTGGTTGGCAAAGTCATTAAAATTGTTGGGCAAAGTCATTTTAGAGGTCGGATAAGTGATTAACAGTGGTTGGCAAAGTCATTACAATTGTTGGGTAAAGTCATTTTTAGAGGTGGGATAAGTGATTATCAGTGTTTTGGCAAAGTCATTACAATTGTTGGGCAAAGTCATTTTTAGAGTTCGGATAAGTGATTAACAGTGGTTTGGCAAAGTCATTACAATTGTTGGGCAAAGTCATTTTTAGAGGTCGATAAGTGATTAACAGTGTTTGGCAAAGTCATTACAATTGTTGGGCAAAGTCATTTTTAGAGTTCGGATAAGTGATTAACAGTGTTTGGCAAAGTCATTACAATGTTTGGCAAGTCATTTTTAGAGGTCGGATTAGTGATTAACAGTGGTTGGCATAGTCATTACAATTGTTGGGCAAAGTCATTTTTAGAGTTCGGATAAGTGATTAACAGTGTTTGGCAAAGTCATTACAATTGTTGGGCAGAGTCATTTTTAGAGGTCGGATAAGTGATTAACAGTGGTTAGCAAAGTCCATTACAATTGTTGGGCAAAGTCCTTTTTAGAGGTCGGATAAGTTGATTATCAGTGTTTGGCAAAGTCATTACAATTGTTGGGCAAAGTCATTTTTAGAGTTCGGATAAGTGATTAACATTGTTTGGCAAAGTCATTACAATTGTTGGGCAAAGTCATTTTTAGAGGTCAGATAAGTGATTAACAGTGTTTGGCAAAGTCATTACAATTGTTGGGCAAAGTCATTTTTAGAGTTCGGATAAGTGATTAACAGTGTTTGGCAAAGTCATTACAATTGTTTGGCAAAGTCATTTTTAGAGGTCGGATTAGTGATTAACAGTGGTTGGCATAGTCATTACAAATGTTGGGCAGAGTCATTTTTAGAGGCCGGATAAGTGATTAACAGTGGTTGGCAAAGTCATTACAATTGTTTGGCAAAGTCATTTTTAGAGTTCGGATAAGTGATTAACAGTGGTTGGCAAAGTCATTACAATGTTTGGCAAAGTCATTTTTAGAGGTCGAATAATTGATTATCAGTGGTTGGCAAAGTCATTAAAATTGTTGGGCAAAGTCAATTTTAGAGGTCGGATAAGTGATTAACAGTGTTTGGCAAAGTCATTACAATTGTTGGGCAAAGTCATTTTTAGAGGTCAGATAAGTGATTAACAGTGTTTGGCAAAGTCATTACAATTGTTGGGCAAAGTCATTTTTAGAGTTCGGATAAGTGATTAACAGTGTTTGGCAAAGTCATTACAATTGTTTGGCAAAGTCATTTTTAGAGGTCGGATTAGTGATTAACAGTGGTTGGCATAGTCATTACAAATGTTGGGCAGAGTCATTTTTAGAGGCCGGATAAGTGATTAACAGTGGTTGGCAAAGTCATTACAATTGTTTGGCAAAGTCATTTTTAGAGTTCGGATAAGTGATTAACAGTGGTTGGCAAAGTCATTACAATTGTTTGGCAAAGTCATTTTTAGAGGTCGAATAATTGATTATCAGTGGTTGGCAAAGTCATTAAAATTGTTGGGCAAAGTCAATTTTAGAGGTCGGATAAGTGATTAACAGTGGTTGGCAAAGTCATTACAATTGTTGGGTAAAGTCATTTTTAGAGGTCGGATAAGTGATTATCAGTGTTTGGCAAAGTCATTACAATTGTTGGGCAAAGTCATTTTTAGAGTTCGGATAAGTGATTAACAGTGTTTGGCAAAGTCATTACAATTGTTGGGCAGAGTCATTTTAGAGGTCGGATTAAGTGATTAACAGTGGTTAGCAAAGTCATTTCAATTGTTGGGCAAAGTCATTTTTAGAGGTCGGATAAGTGATTAACATAGGTTGGCAAAGTCATTACAAATGTTTGGCAAAGTCATTTTTAGAGGTCGGATTAGTGATTAACAGTGGTTGGCATAGTCATTACAAATGTTGGGCAGAGTCATTTTTAGAGGCCGGATAAGTGATTAACAGTGGTTGGCAAAGTCATTACAATGTTTGGCAAAGTCATTTTTAGAGTTCGGATAAGTGATTAACAGTGGTTGGCAAAGTCATTACAATTGTTTGGCAAAGTCATTTTTAGAGGTCGGATAAGTGATTAACAGTGGTTGGCAAAGTCATTACAATTGTTTGGCAAAGTCATTTTTAGAGTTCGGATAAGTGATTAACAGTGGTTGGCCAGGTCATTACAATTGTTTGGCAAAGTCATTTTTAGAGGTCGTATAAGTGATTAACAGTGGTTGGCAAAGTCATTACAAATGTTGGGCAGAGTCGCTTTTAGAGGTCGGATAAGTGATTAACAGTGGTTGGCAAAGTCAATACAATTGTTTGGCAAAGTCATTTTTAGAGTTTCGGATAAGTGAATAACACTGGTTGGAAAAGTCATTACACATTGTTGGGCAAGTCATTTTTAGAGTTCGGATAGTGATTAACAGTGGTTGGCAGAGTCATTACAATTGTTGGCAAAGTCATTTTTAGAGGTCGGATAAGTGATTAACAGTGGTTGGCAAAGTCATTACAATTGTTTGGCAAAGTCATTTTTAGAGGTCGGATAAGTGATTAACAGTGGTTGCCAAAGTCAATACAATTGTTGGGCAAAGTCATTTTTAGAGGTCGGATAAGTGATTAACAGTGGTTGGCCAGGTCATTACAATTGTTTGGCAAAGTCATTTTTAGAGGTCGGATAAGTGATTAACAGTGGTTGGAAAAGTCATTACAAATGTTGGGCAGAGTCATTTTTAGAGGTCGGATAAGTGATTAACAGTGGTTAGCAAAGTCATTTCAATTGTTGGGCAAAGTCATTTTTAGAGGTCGGATAAGTGATTAACATAGGTTGGCAAAGTCATTACAAATGTTGGGCAGGGTCATTTTTAGAGGTCGGATAAGTGATTAACAGTGGTTAGCAAAGTCATTACAATTGTAGGGCAAAGTCATATTTAGAGGTCGGATAAGTGATTAACAGTGGTTGGCAAAGTCATTACAATTGTTGGGCAAAGTCAATTTTAGAGGTCGGATAAGTGATTAACAGTGGTTGGCAAAGTCATTACAATTGTTGGGCAAAGTCATTTTTAACGTTCGGATAAGTGATTAACAGTGGTTGGCAAAGTCATTACAAATGTTGGCAGAGTCATTTTTAGAGGTCGGATAAGTGATTTACAGTGGTTGGCAAAGTCATTACAATTGTTGGGCAAAGTCATTTTAGAGTTCGGATAAGTGATTAACAGTGGTTGGCCAGGTCATTACAATTGTTTGGCAAAGTCATTTTAGAGGGTCGTATAAGTGATTAACAGTGGTTGGCAAAGTCATTACAATGTTGGGCAAAGTCATTTTTAGAGGTCGGATAAGTGATTAACAGTGGTTGGCAAGTCATTACAATTGTTTGGCAAAGTCATTTTTAGAGGTCGGATAAGTGATAACACTGGTTGGAAAGTCTTACAATTGTTGGGCAAAGTCATTTTTAGAGGTCGGATAAGTGATTAACAGTGGTTGGCAAGTCATTACAATTGTTGGCAAAGTCATTTTTAGAGGTCGGATAAGTGATTAACAGTGGTTGGCAAAGTCATTACAATTGTTTGGCAAAGTCATTTTTAGAGGTCGGATAAGTGATTAACAGTGGTTGCAAAGTCATACAATTGTTGGGCAAAGTCATTTTAGAGGTCGGATAAGTGATTAACAGTGGTTGGCAAGTCATTACAATTGTTTGGCAAAGTCATTTTAGAGGTCGGATAAGTGATTAACAGTGGTTGGAAAGTCATTACAATGTTGGGCAGTCATTTTTAGAGTCGGATAAGTGATTAACAGTGGTTGCAAAGTCATTACAATTGTTGGGCAAAGTCATTTTTAGAGGTCGGATAAGTGATTACAGTGGTTGGCAAAGTCATTACAATGTTGGGCAGTCATTTTTAGAGGTCGGATAAGTGATTAACAGTGGTTGCAAAGTCATTACAATTGTTGGGCAAAGTCATTTTTAGAGGTCGGATAAGTGATTAACAGTGGTTGGCAAAGTCATTACAATTGTTGGGCAAAGTCAATTTTAGAGGTCGGATAAGTGATTAACAGTGGTTGGCAAAGTCATTACAATTGTTGGGCAAAGTCATTTTTAACGTTCGGATAAGTGATTAACAGTGGTTGGCAAAGTCATTACAATTGTTGGCAAAGTCATTTTTAGAGGTCGGATAAGTGATTACAGTGGTTGGCAAAGTCATTACAATTGTTGGCAAAGTCATTTTTAGAGGTCGGATAAGTGATTAACAGTGGTTGTCAAGTTATTAAATTGTTGGGCAAAGTCATTTTTAGAGGTCGGATAAGTGATTAACAGTGGTTGGCAAAGTCATTACAATTGTTGGGCAAAGTCATTTTAGAGGTCGGATAAGTGATTAACAGTGGTTGGCAAAGTCATTAAATTGTTGGGCAAAGTCATTTTTAAGGTCGGATAAGTGATTAACAGTGGTTGGCAAAGTCATTACAATTGTTGGGCAAAGTCATTTTTAGAGGTCGGATAAGTGATTAACAGTGGTTGGCAAAGTCATTACAATTGTTGGGCAAAGTCATTTTTAGAGGTCGGATAAGTGATAAAGTGGTTGTCAAAGTTTAAATTGTTGGGCAAAGTCATTTTTAGAGGTCGGATAAGTGATTCAAAGTGTTTCAAAGTCATACAATTGTTTGGGCAAAGTCATTTTTAAGAGGTCGGATAAGTGATTACAGTGGTTGGCAAAGTCATTACATTGTTGGGCAAAGTCATTTTTAGAGGTCGGATAAGTGATTAACAGTGGTTGGCAAAGTCATTACAATTGTTGGGCAAAGTCATTTTTAGAGTTCGGATAAGTGATTAACTGGTTGGCAAAGTCATTACAATTGTTGGCAAAGTCATTTTTAGAGTTCGGATAAGTTATTAACAGTGGTGGCAAAGTCATTACAATTGTTGGGCAAAGTCATTTTTAGAGTTCGGATAAGTGATTACACTGGTTGGCAAAGTCATTACAATTGTTGGCAAAGTCATTTTTAGAGTCGATAATTGATTATCAGTGGTTTGGCAAAGTCATTACAATTGTTGGGCAAAGTCATTTTTAGAGGTCGGATAAGTGATTAACAGTGGTTGGCAAAGTCATTACAATTGTTGGGTAAAGTCATTTTTAGAGGTCGGATAAGTGATTAACAGTGTTTGGCAAAGTCATTACAATTGTTGGGCAAAGTCATTTTTAGAGTTCGGATAAGTGATTAACAGTGGTTTGGCAAAGTCATTACAATTGTTGGCAAAGTCATTTTTAGAGGTCGATAAGTGATTAACAGTGTTGGCAAAGTCATTACAATTGTTTGGGCAAGTCATTTTTAGAGTTCGGATAAGTGATTAACAGTGTTGGCAAAGTCATTACAATTGTTTGGAAAGTCATTTTTAGAGGTCGATAGTGATTAACAGTGGTTGGCAAAGTCATTACAAATGTTGGCAAGTCATTTTTAGAGTTCGGATAAGTGATTAACAGTGGTTGGCAAAGTCATTACAATTGTTTGGCAAAGTCATTTTTAGAGTTCGGATAAGTGATTAACAGTGGTTGGCAAAGTCATTACAATTGTTTGGCAAAGTCATTTTTAGAGTCGGATAAGTGATTAACAGTGGTTGGCAAAGTCATTACAATTGTTTGGCAAAGTCATTTTTAGAGTTCGGATAAGTGATTAACAGTGGTTGGCAAAGTCATTACAATTGTTTGGCAAAGTCATTTTTAGAGGTCGTATAAGTGATTAACAGTGGTTGGCAAAGTCATTACAATGTTGGCAGTCATTTTTAGAGGTCGGATAAGTGATTAACAGTGGTTGGCAAAGTCATTACAATTGTTTGGCAAGTCATTTTTAGAGTCGGATAAGTGATTACAGTGGTTGGAAAGTCATTACAATTGTTGGGCAAAGTCATTTTTAGAGGTCGGATAGTGATTAACAGTGGTTGGCAGTCATTACAATTGTTTGGCAAAGTCATTTTTAGAGGTCGGATAAGTGATTAACAGTGGTTGGCAAAGTCATTACAATTGTTGGCAAAGTCATTTTTAGAGGTCGGATAAGTGATTAACATGGTTGGCAAAGTCATTACAAATGTTGGGCAAAGTCATTTTTAGAGGTCGGATAAGTGATTAACAGTGGTTGGCAGTCATTACAATTGTTGGCAAAGTCATTTTTAGAGGTCGGATAAGTGATTAACAGTGGTTGGCAAGTCATTACAATTGTTGGGCAAGTCATTTTTAGAGGTCGGATAAGTGATTAACATGGTTGGCAAAGTCATTACAAATGTTGGGCAGAGTCATTTTTAGAGGTCGGATAAGTGATTAACAGTGGTTGGCAAGTCATTCAATTGTTGGGCAAAGTCATTTTTAGAGGTCGGATAAGTGATTAACAGTTGGCAAAGTCATTACAATTGTTGGGCAAAGTCATTTTTAGAGGTCGGATAAGTGATTAACAGTGGTTGGCAAAGTCATTACAATTGTTGGCAAAGTCATTTTTAGAGGTCGGATAAGTGATTAACAGTGGTTGGCAAGTCATTACAATTGTTGGGCAAAGTCATTTTTAGAGGTCGGATAAGTGATTAACAGTGTTGGCAAAGTCATTACAATGTTGGGCAAGTCATTTTTAGAGGTCGGATAAGTGATAACAGTGGTTGGCAAAGTCATTACAACTGTTTGGCAAAGTCATTTTTAGAGGTCGGATAAGTGATTAACAGTGGTTGGCAAAGTCATTACAATTGTTGGGCAAAGTCATTTTTAGAGGTCGGATAAGTGATTAACAGTGGTTGGCAAAGTCATTACAATGTTTGGCAAAGTCATTTTTAGAGGTCGGATAAGTGATTAACAGTGGTTGGCAAAGTCATTACAATGTTTGGCAAAGTCATTTTTAGAGGTCGGATAAGTGATTAACAGTGGTTGGCAAAGTCATTACAATTGTTGGGCAAAGTCATTTTTGGGTCGGATAAGTGATTAACAGTGTTGGCAAAGTCATTACAATTGTTTGGCAAAGTCATTTTTAGAGGTCGGATAGTGATTAACAGTGGTTGGCAAAGTCATTACAATTGGGCAAAGTCATTTTTAGAGGTCGGATAGTGATTAACAGTGGTTGGCAAAGTCATTACAATTGTTGGGCAAAGTCATTTTTAGAGGTCGGATAAGTGATTAACAGTGGTTGGCAAAGTCATTACAATGTTTGGAAAAGTCATTTTTAGAGGTCGGATAAGTGATTAACAGTGGTTGGCAAAGTCATTACAATTGTTGGCAAAGTCATTTTTAGAGGTCGGATAAGTGATTAACAGTGGTTGGCAAATCGTCATTACAATTTTTGGCAAGTCATTTTTAGAGGTCGGATAAGTGATTAACAGTGGTTGGCAAAGTCATTACAATTGTTTGGCAAAGTCATTTTAGAGGTCGGATAGGTGATTAACAGTGGTTGGCAAAGTCATTACAAATGTTGGGCAAAGTCATTTTGAGGTCGGATAAGTGATTAACAGTGGTTGGCAAGTCATTACAATTGTTTGGAAAGTCATTTTTAGAGGTCGGATAAGTGATTAACAGTGGTTGGCAAAGTCATTACAATTGTTGGGCAAAGTCATTTTTAGAGTCGGATAAGTGATTAACAGTGGTTGGCAAAGTCATTACAATTTGGCAAAGTCATTTTTAGAGGTCGGATAAGTGATTAACAGTGGTTGGCAAAGTCATTACAATTGTTGGCAAAGTCATTTTTAGAGGTCGGATAAGTGATTAACATGGTTGGCAAAGTCATTACAATTGTTGGGCAAAGTCATTTTTAGAGGTCGGATAAGTGATTAACAGTGGTTGGCAAAGTCATTCAATTGTTTGGCAAAGTCATTTTTAGAGGTCGGATAAGTGATTAACAGTGGTTGGCAAAGTCATTACAATTGTTGGCAAAGTCATTTTTAGAGGTCGGAAAGTGATTAACAGTGGTTGGCAAAGTCATTACAATTGTTGGCAAGTCATTTTTAGAGGTCGGATAAGTGATTAACAGTGGTTGGCAAAGTCATTACAATTGTTGGCAAAGTCATTTTTAGAGGTCGGATAAGTGATTAACTAGGTTGGCAAAGTCATTACAATTGTTGGGCAAAGTCATTTTAGAGGTCGGATAAGTGATTAACAGTGGTTGGCAAAGTCATTACAATTGTTTGGCAAAGTCATTTTTAGAGGTCGGATAAGTGATTAACGTGTTGGCAAAGTCATTACAATTGTTTGGCAAAGTCATTTTTAGAGGTCGGATAAGTGATTAACAGTGGTTGGCAAGTCATTACAATTAATGGCAAGTCATTTTTAGAGGTCGGATAAGTGATTAACAGTGGTTGGCAAAGTCATTACAATTGTTTGGCAAAGTCATTTTTAGAGGTCGGATAAGTGATTAACATGGTTGGCAAGTCATTACAATTGTTGGGCAAGTCATTTTTAGAGTCGGATAAGTGATTAACAGTGGTTGGCAAAGTCATTACAATTGTTTGGCAAAGTCATTTTTAGAGGTCGGATAAGTGATTAACAGTGGTTGCAAAGTCATTACAATTGTTGGGCAAAGTCATTTTAGAGGTCGGATAAGTGATTAACAGTGGTTGGCAAAGTCATTACAATTGTTGGCAAGTCATTTTTAGAGGTCGGATAAGTGATTAACAGTGGTTGGCAAAGTCATTTCAATTGTTGGCAAGTCATTTTTAGAGTCGGATAAGTGATAACAGGTTGGCAAAGTCATTACAATTGTTGGGCAAAGTCATTTTTAGAGGTCGGATAAGTGATTAACAGTGTTGGCAAAGTCATTACATTGTTGGCAAAGTCATTTTTAGAGGTCGGATAAGTGATTAACGTGTTTGGCAAAGTCATTACAATTGTTGGGCAAAGTCATTTTTAGAGGTCGGATAGTGATTACAGTGGTTGGCAAAGTCATTACAATGTTGGGCAAGTCATTTTTAGAGGTCGGAGTGATTAACAGTGGTTGGCAAAGTCGTTACAATTGCTGGGCAAAGTCATTTCTAGAGGTCGGATAAGTGATTACAGTGGTTGGCAAATCATTACAATTGTTGGGCAAAGTCATTTTTAGAGTTCGGATAAGTGATTAACAGTGGTTGGCAAAGTCATTTCAATTGTTGGGCAAAGTCTTTTTAGAGGTCGGATAAGTGATTAACAGTGGTTGGCAAAGTCGTTACAATTGTGGGCAAAGTCATTTTAGAGGTCGGATAAGTGATTAACAGTGGTTGGCAAAGTCATTACAATTGTTGCAAATCATTTTTAGAGTCGGATAAGTGATTAACAGTGGTTGGCAAAGTCATTACAATTGTTGGGCAAGTCATTTTTGAGTCGGATAAGTGATTAACAGTGGTTGGCAAAGTCATTACAATTGTTGGCAGTCATTTTTAGAGGTCGGATAAGTGATTAACAGTGGTTGGCAAAGTCGTTACAATTGCTTGGGCAAAGTCATTTTAGAGGTCGGATAAGTGATTAACAGTGGTTGGCAAAGTCATTACAATTGTTGGGCAAGTCATTTTAGAGGTCGATAAGTGATTAACAGTGGTTGGCAAAGTCATTACAATTGTTGGGCAAAGTCATTTTTAGAGGTCGGATAAGTGATTAACAGTGGTTGGCAAAGTCGTTACAATTGCTGGGCAAAGTCATTTCTAGAGGTCATAAGTGATTACAGTGGTTGGCAAATCATTACAATTGTTGGCAAAGTCATTTTTAGAGTCGGATAAGTGATTAACATGGTTGGCAAAGTCATTACAATTGTTGGGCAAAGTCATTTTTAGAGGTCGGATAAGTGATTAACAGTGGTTGGCAAAGTCATTACAATTGTGGCAAAGTCATTTTAGAGGTCGGATAAGTGATTAACAGTGGTTGGCAAAGTCTTACAATTGTTAGCAAATCATTTTTAGAGTCGGATAAGTGATTAACAGTGGTTGGCAAGTCATTACAATTGTTGGGCAAGTCATTTTTAGGAGTCGGATAAGTGATTAACAGTGTTGGCAAAGTCATTACAATTGTTTGGCAAAGTCATTTTTAGAGGTCGGATAAGTGATTAACAGTGGTTGGCAAAGTCATTACAATTGTGGGCAAAGTCATTTTGAGTCGGATAAGTGATTACAGGGTTGGCAAAGTCATTACATTGTTGGGCAAAGTCATTTTTAGAGTCGGATAAGTGATTAACAGTGTTGGCAAAGTCATTACAATTGTTGGGCAAGTCATTTTTAGAGTCGTAAGTGATTAACAGTGGTTGGCAAAGTCATTACAATTGTTGGCAAAGTCATTTTTAGAGTTCGGATAAGTGATTAAATGGTTGGCAAAGTCATTACAATTGTTGGGAAAGTCATTTTTAGAGTTCGGATAAGTTATTAACAGTGGTTGGCAAAGTCATTACAATTGTTGGGCAAGTCATTTTTAGAGGTCGGATAAGTGATTAACAGTGGTTGGCAAAGTCATTACAATTGTTGGGCAAAGTCATTTTTAGAGTCGGATAAGTGATTAACAGTGTTGGCAATTCATTCAATTGTTGGGCAAAGTCATTTTTAGAGTCGGATAAGTGATTAACAGTGGTTGGCAAGGTCATTACAATTGTTGGGCAAAGTCATTTTAGAGGTCGGATAAGTGATTAACATGGTTGTCAAAGTCTTACAATTGTTGGGCAAAGTCATTTTTAGAGTCGGATAAGTGATTCAGTGTTGGCAAGTCATACAATTGTTTGGGCAAAGTCATTTTAGAGGTCGGATAAGTGATTACAGTGGTTGGCAAAGTCATTACAATTGTTGGCAAAGTCATTTTTAGAGGTCGGATAAGTGATTAACAGTGGTTGGCAAAGTCATTACAATTGTTTGGCAAAGTCATTTTTAGAGTCGGATAAGTGATTAACAGTGTTGGCAAAGTCATTACAATTGTTTGGCAAGTCATTTTAGAGGTCGATAGTGATTACAGTGGTTGGCAAAGTCATTACAATTGTTGGGCAAAGTCATTTTTATAGGCGGATAAGTGATTAACAGTGGTTGGCAAAGTCATTACAATTGTTGGCAAAGTCATTTTTAGAGGTCGGATAAGTGATTAACAGTGGTTGGCAAGTCATTACAATTGTTGGGCAAAGTCATTTTAGAGGTCGGATAAGTGATTACAGTGGTTGGCAAATTCATTACAATTGTTGGGCAAAGTCATTTTTAGAGTTCGGATAAGTGATTCAGTTGTTGGCAAAGTCATTACAATTGTTGGGCAAAGTCATTTTTAGAGGTCGGATAAGTGATTACAGTGGTTGGCAAAGTCATTACAATTGTTGGGCAAAGTCATTTTTAGAGTTCGGATAAGTGATTAAGTGGTTGGCAAATCATTTCAATTGTTGGGCAAAGTCATTTTAGAGGTTCGGATAAGTGATTAAAGTGGTTGGCAAAGTCATTAAATTGTTGGGCAAAGTCATTTTAGAGTCGGATAAGTGATAAAGTGGTTGGCAAGTCATTAAAATTGTTGGGCAAGTCATTTTTAGAGTTCGGATAAGTGATTAACAGTGGTTGGCAAAGTCATTACAATTGTTGGCAAAGTCATTTTTAGAGTTCGGATAAGTTTAACAGTGGTTGGCAAAGTCATTACAATTGTTGGGCAAAGTCATTTTTAGAGTCGGTAAGTGATTACACTGGTTGGCAAAGTCATTACAATTGTTGGCAAAGTCATTTTTAGAGGTCGGATAAGTGATTAACAGTGGTTGGCAAAGTCATTACAATTGTTTGGCAAAGTCATTTTTAGAGGTCGGATAGTGATTAACAGTGGTTGGCAAAGTCATTACAATGTTGGGCAAGTCATTTTTAGAGTCGGATAAGTGATTAACAGTGGTTGGCAAAGTCATTACAATTGTTAGGCAAAGTCATTTTAGAGGTCGGATAAGTGATTAACAGTGTTGGCAAAGTCATTACAATTGTTTGGGCAAAGTCATTTTTAGAGGTCGGATAGTGATTAACAGTGGTTGGCAAAGTTCATTACAATGTTGGGCAAGTCATTTTTAGAGGTCGGATAAGTGATTAACAGTGGTTGGCAAAGTCATTACAATGTTGGCAAAGTCATTTTTAGAGGTCGGATAAGTGATTAACAGTGTTGGCAAAGTCATTACAATTGTTGGCAAAGTCATTTTAGAGGTCATAAGTGATTACAGTGGTTGGCAAAGTCATTACAATTGTTGGCAAAGTTTTTTTAGAGTTCGGATAAGTGATTCAAGTGTTGACAAGTCATTACAATTGTTGGGCAAAGTCATTTTAGAGGTCGGATAAGTGATTACAGTGGTGGCAAAGTCATTACAATTGTTGGGCAAAGTCATTTTTAGAGTTCGGATAAGTGATTAACAGTGGTTGGCAAATTCATTACAATTGTTGGGCAAAGTCATTTTTAGAGTCGGATAAGTGATAAATGGTTGACAAGTCATTACAATTTTGGGCAAAGTCATTTTTAGAGGCGGATAAGTGATTACAGTGGTTGGCAAAGTCATTACAATTGTTGGGCAAAGTCATTTTTAGAGTTCGGATAAGTGATTAACAGTGGTTGGCAATCATTACAATTGTTGGGCAAAGTCATTTTTAGAGGTCGGATAAGTGATTAACAGTGGTTGGCAAAGTCATTAAAATTGTTGGGCAAAGTCATTTTTAGAGGTCGGATAAGTGATAACAGTGGTTGGCAAAGTCATTAAAATTGTTGGGCAAAGTCATTTTTAGAGTCGGATAAGTGATTAACAGTGGTTGGCAAAGTCATTACAATTGTTGAGCAAAGTCATTTTTAGAGGTCGGATAAGTGATTAACGGTGTTTGGCAAGTCATTACAATTGTTTGGCAAAGTCATTTTTAGAGTCGGATTAGTGATTAACAGTGGTTGGCAAAGTCATTACAAATGTTGGGCAGAGTCATTTTAGAGGTCGGATAAGTGATTAACAGTGGTTGGCAAAGTCATTACAATTGTTGGCAAAGTCATTTTTAGAGGTCGGATAAGTGATTAACGTGTTGGCAAAGTCATTACAATTGTTGGCAAAGTCATTTTTAGAGGTCGGATTAAGTGATTAACAGTGGTTGGCAAAGTCATTACAATTTGGGCAAGTCATTTTTAGAGTCGGATAAGTGATTAACAGTGGTTGGCAAAGTCATTACAATTGTTGGCAAAGTCATTTTAGAGGTCGGATAAGTGATTAACAGTGGTTGGCAAAGTCATTACAATTGTTGGCAAAGTCATTTTTAGAGGTCGGATATAGTGATTACAGTGGTTGGCAAATTCATTACAATTGTTGGGCAAAGTCATTTTTAGAGTTCGGATAAGTGATTCAGTGGTTGGCAAAGTCATACAATTTTTGGGCAAAGTCATTTTAGAGGTCGGATAAGTGATTAACAGTGGTTGGCAAAGTCATTACAATTGTTGGGCAAAGTCATTTTTAGAGTTCGGATAAGTGATTAACAGTGGTTGGCAAAGTCATTACAATTGTTGGCAAAGTCATTTTTAGAGTCGGATAAGTGATAACAGTGGTTGGCAAAGTCATTACAATTGTTGGGCAAAGTCATTTTAGAGGTCGGATAAGTGATTAACAGTGGTTGGCAAAGTCATTACAATTGTTGGCAAAGTCATTTTTAGAGTCGGATAAGTGATTAACAGTGGTTGGCAAAGTCATTACAATTGTTGGGCAAAGTCATTTTTAGAGTCGGATAGTTTAACAGTGGTTGGCAAAGTCATTACAATTGTTGGGCAAAGTCATTTTTAGAGTCGGTAAGTGATTACATGGTTGGCAAAGTCATTACAATTGTTGGCAAAGTCATTTTTAGAGGTCGGATAAGTGATTAACAGTGGTTGGCAAAGTCATTACAATTGTTGGGCAAAGTCATTTTTAGAGGTCGGATAAGTGATTAACAGTGGTTGGCAAAGTCATTACAATTGTTGGGCAAAGTCATTTTTAGAGTCGGATAAGTGATTAACAGTGGTTGGCAAAGTCATTACAATTGTTGGCAAAGTCATTTTTAGAGGTCGGATAAGTGATTAACAGTGGTTGGCAAAGTCATTACAATTTTGGGCAAAGTCATTTTAGAGGTCGGATAAGTGATTAACAGTGGTTGGCAAATCATTACAATTGTTGGGCAAAGTCATTTTTAGAGTCGGATAAGTGATTAACAGTGGTTGGCAAAGTCATTACAATTGTTGGGCAAAGTCATTTTTAGAGGTCGGATAAGTGATTAACAGTGGTTGGCAAAGTCATTACAATTGTTGGGCAAAGTCATTTTTAGAGGTCGGATAAGTGATTAACAGTGGTTGGCAAAGTCATTACAATTGTGCAAAGTCATTTTAGAGTCGGATAAGTGATTAACAGTGTTGGCAAAGTCATTACAATTGTTGGGCAAAGTCATTTTTGAGGTCGGATAAGTGATTAACAGTGGTTGGCAAGTCATTACAATTGTTGGGCAAAGTCATTTTTAGAGGTCGGATAAGTGATTAACAGTGGTTGGCAAAGTCATTACAATTGTTGGGCAAAGTCATTTTAGAGGTCGGATAAGTGATTAACAGTGGTTGGCAAAGTCATTACAATTGTTGGGCAAGTCATTTTTAGAGTCGGATAAGTGATTAACAGTGGTTGGCAAAGTCATTACAATTGTTGGGCAAAGTCATTTTTAGAGGTCGGATAAGTGATTAACAGTGGTTGGCAAAGTCATTACAATTGTTGGGCAAAGTCATTTTAGAGGTCGGATAAGTGATTAACAGTGGTTGGCAAAGTCATTACAATTGTTGGGCAAAGTCATTTTTAGAGGTCGGATAAGTGATTAACAGTGGTTGGCAAAGTCATTACAATTGTTGGGCAAAGTCATTTTTAGAGGTCGGATAAGTGATTAACAGTGGTTGGCAAAGTCATTACAATTGTTGGGCAAAGTCATTTTTAGAGGTCGGATAAGTGATTAACAGTGGTTGGCAAAGTCATTACAATTGTTCAAAGTCATTTTTAGAGGATAAGTGATTAACAGTGGTTGGCAAAGTCATTACAATTGTTGGGCAAAGTCATTTTTAGAGGTCGGATAAGTGATTAACAGTGGTTGGCAAAGTCATTACAATTGTTGGGCAAAGTCATTTTTAGGTCGGATAAGTGATTAACAGTGGTTGGCAAAGTCATTACAATTGTTGGGCAAAGTCATTTTTAGAGTCGGATAAGTGATTAACAGTGGTTGGCAAAGTCATTACAATTGTTGGGCAAAGTCATTTTTAGAGGTCGGATAAGTGATTAACAGTGGTTGGCAAAGTCATTACAATTGTTGGGCAAAGTCATTTTTAGAGGTCGGATAAGTGATTAACAGTGGTTGGCAAAGTCATTACAATTGTTGGGCAAAGTCATTTTTAGAGTCGGATAAGTGATTAACAGTGGTTGGCAAAGTCATTACAATTGTTGGGCAAAGTCATTTTTAGAGTCGGATAATGATTAACAGTGGTTGGCAAAGTCATTACAATTGTTGGGCAAAGTCATTTTTAGAGGTCGGATAAGTGATTAACAGTGGTTGGCAAAGTCATTACAATTGTTGGGCAAAGTCATTTTTAGAGTCGGATAAGTGATTAACAGTGGTTGGCAAAGTCATTACAATTGTTGGGCAAAGTCATTTTTAGAGGTCGGATAAGTGATTAACAGTGGTTGGCAAAGTCATTACAATTGTTGGGCAAAGTCATTTTTAGAGGTCGGATAAGTGATTAACAGTGGTTGGCAAAGTCATTACAATTGTTGGGCAAAGTCATTTTAGAGTCGGATAAGTGATTAACAGTGGTTGGCAAAGTCATTACAATTGTTGGGCAAAGTCATTTTTAGAGGTCGGATAAGTGATTAACAGTGGTTGGCAAAGTCATTACAATTGTTGGGCAAAGTCATTTTTAGAGGTCGGATAAGTGATTAACAGTGGTTGGCAAAGTCATTACAATTGTTGGCAAAGTCATTTTTAGAGTCGGATAAGTGATTAACAGTGGTTGGCAAAGTCATTACAATTGTTGGGCAAAGTCATTTTTAGAGTTCGGATAAGTGATTAACAGTGGTGGCAAAGTCATTACAATTGTTGGGCAAAGTCATTTTTAGAGTCGGATAAGTGATTAACAGTGGTTGGCAAAGTCATTAAATTGTTGGGCAAAGTCATTTTTAGAGGTCGGATAAGTGATTAACAGTGGTTGGCAAAGTCATTACAATTGTTGGGCAAAGTCATTTTTAGAGTCGGATAAGTGATTAACAGTGGTTGGCAAAGTCATTACAATTGTTGGGCAAAGTCATTTTTAGAGTCGGATAAGTGATTAACAGTGGTTGGCAAAGTCATTACAATTGTTGGGCAAAGTCATTTTTAGAGGTCGGATAAGTGATTAACAGTGGTTGGCAAAGTCATTACAATTGTTGGCAAAGTCATTTTTAGAGGTCGGATAAGTGATTAACAGTGGTTGGCAAAGTCATTACAATTGTTGGGCAAAGTCATTTTTAGAGGTCGGATAAGTGATTAACAGTGGTTGGCAAAGTCATTACAATTGTTGGCAAAGTCATTTTTAGAGGTCGGATAAGTGATTAACAGTGGTTGGCAAAGTCATTACAATTGTTGGCAAAGTCATTTTTAGAGGTCGGATAAGTGATTAACAGTGGTTGGCAAAGTCATTACAATTGTTGGCAAAGTCATTTTTAGAGGTCGGATAAGTGATTAACAGTGGTTGGCAAAGTCATTACAATTGTTGGCAAAGTCATTTTTAGAGGTCGGATAAGTGATTAACAGTGGTTGGCAAAGTCATTACAATTGTTGGGCAAAGTCATTTTTAGAGTCGGATAAGTGATTAACAGTGGTTGGCAAAGTCATTACAATTGTTGGCAAAGTCATTTTTAGAGGTCGGATAAGTGATTAACAGTGGTTGGCAAAGTCATTACAATTGTTGGCAAAGTCATTTTTAGAGGTCGGATAAGTGATTAACAGTGGTTGGCAAAGTCATTACAATTGTTGGGCAAAGTCATTTTTAGAGTCGGATAAGTGATTAACAGTGGTTGGCAAAGTCATTACAATTGTTGGGCAAAGTCATTTTTAGAGGTCGGATAAGTGATTAACAGTGGTTGGCAAAGTCATTACAATTGTTGGCAAGTCATTTTTAGAGGTCGGATAAGTGATTAACAGTGGTTGGCAAAGTCATTACAATTGTTGGCAAAGTCATTTTTAGAGTCGGATAAGTGATTAACAGTGGTTGGCAAAGTCATTACAATTGTTGGGCAAAGTCATTTTTAGAGTCGGATAAGTGATTAACAGTGGTTGGCAAAGTCATTACAATTGTTGGGCAAAGTCATTTTTAGAGTCGGATAAGTGATTACAGTGGTTGGCAAAGTCATTACAATTGTTGGGCAAAGTCATTTTTAGAGGTCGGATAAGTGATTAACAGTGGTTGGCAAAGTCATTACAATTGTTGGGCAAAGTCATTTTAGAGTCGGATAAGTGATTAACAGTGGTTGGCAAAGTCATTACAATTGTTGGCAAAGTCATTTTTAGAGGTCGGATAAGTGATTAACAGTGGTTGGCAAAGTCATTACAATTGTTGGGCAAAGTCATTTTTAGAGGTCGGATAAGTGATTAACAGTGGTTGGCAAAGTCATTACAATTGTTGGGCAAAGTCATTTTTAGAGGTCGGATAAGTGATTAACAGTGGTTGGCAAAGTCATTACAATTGTTTGGGCAAAGTCATTTTTAGAGGTCGGATAAGTGATTAACAGTGGTTGGCAAAGTCATTACAATTGTTGGGCAAAGTCATTTTTAGAGGTCGGATAAGTGATTAACAGTGGTTGGCAAAGTCATTACAATTGTTGGCAAAGTCATTTTTAGAGGTCGGATAAGTGATTAACAGTGGTTGGCAAAGTCATTACAATTTTGGGCAAAGTCATTTTTAGAGTCGGATAAGTGATTAACAGTGGTTGGCAAAGTCATTACAATTGTTGGGCAAAGTCATTTTTAGAGGTCGGATAAGTGATTAACAGTGGTTGGCAAAGTCATTACAATTGTTGGCAAAGTCATTTTTAGAGGTCGGATAAGTTATTAACAGTGGTTGGCAAAGTCATTACAATTGTTGGGCAAAGTCATTTTTAGAGTTCGGATAAGTGATTAACAGTGGTTGGCAAAGTCATTACAATTGTTTGGCAAAGTCATTTTTAGAGGTCGGATAAGTGATTAACAGTGGTTGGCAAAGTCATTACAATTGTTGGCAAAGTCATTTTTAGAGTCGGATAAGTGATTAACAGTGGTTGGCAAAGTCATTACAATTGTTGGGCAAAGTCATTTTTAGAGTTCGGATAAGTGATTAACAGTGGTTGGCAAAGTCATTACAATTGTTGGGCAAAGTCATTTTTAGAGTCGGATAAGTGATTAACAGTGGTTGGCAAAGTCATTACAATTGTTGGCAAAGTCATTTTTAGAGTCGGATAAGTGATTACAGTGGTTGGCAAAGTCATTACAATTGTTGGCAAAGTCATTTTTAGAGGTCGGATAAGTGATTAACAGTGGTTGGCAAAGTCATTACAATTGTTGGCAAAGTCATTTTTAGAGTCGGATAAGTGATTAACAGTGTTGGCAAAGTCATTACAATTGTTGGCAAAGTCATTTTTAGAGGTCGGATAAGTGATTAACAGTGGTTGGCAAAGTCATTACAATTGTTGGGCAAAGTCATTTTTAGAGTCGGATAAGTGATTAACAGTGGTTGGCAAAGTCATTACAATTGTTGGCAAAGTCATTTTTAGAGGTCGGATAAGTGATTAACAGTGGTTGGCAAAGTCATTACAATTGTTTGGCAAAGTCATTTTTAGAGGTCGGATAAGTGATTAACAGTGGTTGGCAAAGTCATTACAATTGTTGGGCAAAGTCATTTTTAGAGTCGGATAAGTGATTAACAGTGGTTGGCAAAGTCATTACAATTGTTGGCAAAGTCATTTTTAGAGTCGGATAAGTGATTCAGTGGTTCAAGTCATTACAATTGTTGGGCAAAGTCATTTTTAGAGTCGGATAAGTGATTAACAGTGGTTGGCAAAGTCATTACAATTGTTGGGCAAAGTCATTTTTAGAGGTCGGATAAGTGATTAACAGTGGTTGGCAAAGTCATTACAATTGTTGGCAAAGTCATTTTTAGAGTCGGATAAGTGATTAACAGTGGTTGGCAAAGTCATTACAATTGTTGGGCAAAGTCATTTTTAGAGGTCGGATAAGTGATTAACAGTGGTTGGCAAAGTCATTACAATTGTTGGGCAAAGTCATTTTTAGAGGTCGGATAAGTGATTAACAGTGGTTGGCAAAGTCATTACAATTGTTGGGCAAAGTCATTTTTAGAGGTCGGATAAGTGATTAACAGTGGTTGGCAAAGTCATTACAATTGTTGGGCAAAGTCATTTTAGAGGTCGGATAAGTGATTAACAGTGGTTGGCAAAGTCATTACAATTGTTGGGCAAAGTCATTTTTAGAGTCGGATAAGTGATTAACAGTGGTTGGCAAAGTCATTACAATTGTTGGCAAAGTCATTTTTAGAGGTCGGATAAGTGATTAACAGTGGTTGGCAAAGTCATTACAATTGTTGGGCAAAGTCATTTTTAGAGGTCGGATAAGTGATTAACAGTGGTTGGCAAAGTCATTACAATTGTTGGGCAAAGTCATTTTTAGAGGTCGGATAAGTGATTAACAGTGGTTGGCAAAGTCATTACAATTGTTGGGCAAAGTCATTTTTAGAGGTCGGATAAGTGATTAACAGTGGTTGGCAAAGTCATTACAATTGTTGGCAAAGTCATTTTTAGAGGTCGGATAAGTGATTAACAGTGGTTGGCAAAGTCATTACAATTGTTGGCAAAGTCATTTTTAGAGTCGGATAAGTGATTAACAGTGGTTGGCAAAGTCATTACAATTGTTGGGCAAAGTCATTTTTAGAGTCGGATAAGTGATTAACAGTGGTTGGCAAAGTCATTACAATTGTTGGCAAAGTCATTTTTAGAGGTCGGATAAGTGATTAACAGTGGTTGGCAAAGTCATTACAATTGTTGGGCAAAGTCATTTTTAGAGGTCGGATAAGTGATTAACAGTGGTTGGCAAAGTCATTACAATTGTTGGGCAAAGTCATTTTTAGAGGTCGGATAAGTGATTAACAGTGGTTGGCAAAGTCATTACAATTGTTGGGCAAAGTCATTTTTAGAGTCGGATAAGTGATTAACAGTGGTTGGCAAAGTCATTACAATTGTTGGGCAAAGTCATTTTTAGAGGTCGGATAAGTTTAACAGTGGTTGGCAAAGTCATTACAATTGTTGGCAAAGTCATTTTTAGAGGTCGGATAAGTGATTAACAGTGGTTGGCAAAGTCATTACAATTGTTGGCAAAGTCATTTTTAGAGTCGGATAAGTGATTAACAGTGGTTGGCAAAGTCATTACAATTGTTGGGCAAAGTCATTTTTAGAGGTCGGATAAGTGATTAACAGTGGTTGGCAAAGTCATTACAATTGTTGGGCAAAGTCATTTTTAGAGGTCGTATAAGTGATTAACAGTGGTTGGCAAAGTCATTACAATTGTTGGCAAAGTCATTTTTAGAGTCGGATAAGTGATTAACAGTGGTTGGCAAAGTCATTACAATTGTTGGGCAAAGTCATTTTTAGAGTCGGATAAGTGATTAACAGTGGTTGGCAAAGTCATTACAATTGTTGGCAAAGTCATTTTTAGAGGTCGGATAAGTGATTAACAGTGGTTGGCAAAGTCATTACAATGTTGGGCAAAGTCATTTTTAGAGGTCGGATAAGTGATTAACAGTGGTTGGCAAAGTCATTACAATTGTTGGCAAAGTCATTTTTAGAGTCGGATAAGTGATTAACAGTGGTTGGCAAAGTCATTACAATTGTTTGGCAAAGTCATTTTTAGAGGTCGGATAAGTGATTAACAGTGGTTGGCAAAGTCATTACAATTGTTTGGCAAAGTCATTTTTAGAGGTCGGATAAGTGATTAACAGTGGTTGGCAAAGTCATTACAATTGTTGGGCAAAGTCATTTTTAGAGGTCGGATAAGTGATTAACAGTGGTTGGCAAAGTCATTACAATTGTTGGCAAAGTCATTTTTAGAGGTCGGATAAGTGATTAACAGTGGTTGGCAAAGTCATTACAATTGTTGGCAAAGTCATTTTAGAGGTCGGATAAGTGATTAACAGTGGTTGGCAAAGTCATTACAATTGTTGGCAAAGTCATTTTTAGAGTCGGATAAGTGATTAACAGTGGTTGGCAAAGTCATTACAATTGTTGGCAAAGTCATTTTTAGAGGTCGGATAAGTGATTAACAGTGGTTGGCAAAGTCATTACAATTGTTGGGCAAAGTCATTTTTAGAGTCGGATAAGTGATTAACAGTGGTTGGCAAAGTCATTACAATTGTTGGCAAAGTCATTTTTAGAGTCGGATAAGTGATTAACAGTGGTTGGCAAAGTCATTACAATTGTTGGGCAAAGTCATTTTTAGAGTCGGATAAGTGATTAACAGTGGTTGGCAAAGTCATTACAATTGTTGGGCAAAGTCATTTTTAGAGGTCGGATAAGTGATTAACAGTGGTTGGCAAAGTCATTACAATTGTTTGGCAAAGTCATTTTTAGAGGTCGGATAAGTGATTAACAGTGGTTGGCAAAGTCATTACAATTGTTGGCAAAGTCATTTTTAGAGGTCGGATAAGTGATTAACAGTGGTTGGCAAAGTCATTACAATTGTTGGCAAAGTCATTTTTAGAGTCGGATAAGTGATTAACAGTGGTTGGCAAAGTCATTACAATTGTTGGCAAAGTCATTTTTAGAGGTCGGATAAGTGATTAACAGTGGTTGGCAAAGTCATTACAATTGTTGGGCAAAGTCATTTTTAGAGGTCGGATAAGTGATTAACAGTGGTTGGCAAAGTCATTACAATTGTTGGGCAAAGTCATTTTTAGAGTCGGATAAGTGATTAACAGTGGTTGGCAAAGTCATTACAATTGTTGGGCAAAGTCATTTTTAGAGGTCGGATAAGTGATTAACAGTGGTTGGCAAAGTCATTACAATTGTTGGGCAAAGTCATTTTTAGAGGTCGGATAAGTGATTAACAGTGGTTGGCAAAGTCATTACAATTGTTGGCAAAGTCATTTTTAGAGGTCGGATAAGTGATTAACAGTGGTTGGCAAAGTCATTACAATTGTTGGGCAAAGTCATTTTTAGAGGTCGGATAAGTGATTAACAGTGGTTGGCAAAGTCATTACAATTGTTGGGCAAAGTCATTTTTAGAGGTCGGATAAGTGATTAACAGTGGTTGGCAAAGTCATTACAATTGTTGGCAAAGTCATTTTTAGAGTCGGATAAGTGATTAACAGTGGTTGGCAAAGTCATTACAATTGTTGGGCAAAGTCATTTTTAGAGGTCGGATAAGTGATTAACAGTGGTTGGCAAAGTCATTACAATTGTTGGGCAAAGTCATTTTTAGAGTCGGATAAGTGATTAACAGTGGTTGGCAAAGTCATTACAATTGTTGGGCAAAGTCATTTTTAGAGTCGGATAAGTGATTAACAGTGGTTGGCAAAGTCATTACAATTGTTGGGCAAAGTCATTTTTAGAGGTCGGATAAGTGATTAACAGTGGTTGGCAAAGTCATTACAATTGTTGGGCAAAGTCATTTTTAGAGTCGGATAAGTGATTAACAGTGGTTGGCAAAGTCATTACAATTGTTGGGCAAAGTCATTTTAGAGTCGGATAAGTGATTAACAGTGGTTGGCAAAGTCATTACAATTGTTGGCAAAGTCATTTTTAGAGGTCGATAAGTGATTAACAGTGGTTGGCAAAGTCATTACAATTGTTGGCAAAGTCATTTTTAGAGTCGGATAAGTGATTAACAGTGGTTGGCAAAGTCATTACAATTGTTGGCAAAGTCATTTTTAGAGGTCGGATAAGTGATTAACAGTGGTTGGCAAAGTCATTACAATTGTTGGGCAAAGTCATTTTTAGAGTCGGATAAGTGATTAACAGTGGTTGGCAAAGTCATTACAATTGTTGGGCAAAGTCATTTTTAGAGGTCGGATAAGTGATTAACAGTGGTTGGCAAAGTCATTACAATTGTTGGCAAAGTCATTTTTAGAGTCGGATAAGTGATTAACAGTGGTTGGCAAAGTCATTACAATTGTTGGGCAAAGTCATTTTTAGAGGTCGGATAAGTGATTAACGTGGTTGGCAAAGTCATTACAATTGTTGGGCAAAGTCATTTTTAGAGGTCGGATAAGTGATTAACAGTGGTTGGCAAAGTCATTACAATTGTTGGCAAAGTCATTTTTAGAGGTCGGATAAGTGATTAACAGTGGTTGGCAAAGTCATTACAATTGTTGGGCAAAGTCATTTTTAGAGGTCGGATAAGTGATTAACAGTGGTTGGCAAAGTCATTACAATTGTTGGCAAAGTCATTTTTAGAGTCGGATAAGTGATTAACAGTGGTTGGCAAAGTCATTACAATTGTTGGCAAAGTCATTTTTAGAGGTCGGATAAGTGATTAACAGTGGTTGGCAAAGTCATTACAATTGTTGGCAAAGTCATTTTTAGAGGTCGGATAAGTGATTAACAGTGGTTGGCAAAGTCATTACAATTGTTGGCAAAGTCATTTTTAGAGGTCGGATAAGTGATTAACAGTGGTTGGCAAAGTCATTACAATTGTTGGGCAAAGTCATTTTTAGAGTCGGATAAGTGATTAACAGTGGTTGGCAAAGTCATTACAATTGTTGGCAAAGTCATTTTAGAGGTCGGATAAGTGATTAACAGTGGTTGGCAAAGTCATTACAATTGTTCAAAGTCATTTTTAGAGTCGGATAAGTGATTAACAGTGGTTGGCAAAGTCATTACAATTGTTGGGCAAAGTCATTTTTAGAGGTCGGATAAGTGATTAACAGTGGTTGGCAAAGTCATTACAATTGTTGGCAAAGTCATTTTTAGAGGTCGGATAAGTGATTAACAGTGGTTGGCAAAGTCATTACAATTGTTGGGCAAAGTCATTTTTAGAGGTCGGATAAGTGATTAACAGTGGTTGGCAAAGTCATTACAATTGTTGGGCAAAGTCATTTTTAGAGGTCGGATAAGTGATTAACAGTGGTTGGCAAGTCATTACAATTGTTGGGCAAAGTCATTTTTAGAGGTCGGATAAGTGATTAACAGTGGTTGGCAAAGTCATTACAATTGTTGGGCAAAGTCATTTTTAGAGTCGGATAAGTGATTAACAGTGGTTGGCAAAGTCATTACAATTGTTGGGCAAAGTCATTTTTAGAGGTCGGATAAGTGATTAACAGTGGTTGGCAAAGTCATTACAATTGTTGGCAAAGTCATTTTTAGAGGTCGGATAAGTGATTAACAGTGGTTGGCAAAGTCATTACAATTGTTGGGCAAAGTCATTTTTAGAGGTCGGATAAGTGATTAACAGTGGTTGGCAAAGTCATTACAATTGTTGGGCAAAGTCATTTTTAGAGGTCGGATAAGTGATTAACAGTGGTTGGCAAAGTCATTACAATTTTTTGGCAAAGTCATTTTTAGAGGTCGGATAAGTGATTAACAGTGGTTGGCAAAGTCATTACAATTGTTGGGCAAAGTCATTTTTAGAGTCGGATAAGTGATTAACAGTGGTTGGCAAAGTCATTACAATTGTTGGCAAAGTCATTTTTAGAGGTCGGATAAGTGATTAACAGTGGTTGGCAAAGTCATTACAATTGTTGGGCAAAGTCATTTTTAGAGTCGGATAAGTGATTAACAGTGGTTGGCAAAGTCATTACAATTGTTGGGCAAAGTCATTTTTAGAGGTCGGATAAGTGATTAACAGTGGTTGGCAAAGTCATTACAATTGTTGGGCAAAGTCATTTTAGAGGTCGGATAAGTGATTAACAGTGGTTGGCAAAGTCATTACAATTGTTGGGCAAAGTCATTTTTAGAGTTCGGATAAGTGATTAACAGTGGTTGGCAAAGTCATTACAATTGTTGGGCAAAGTCATTTTTAGAGTCGGATAAGTGATTAACAGTGGTTGGCAAAGTCATTACAATTGTTGGGCAAAGTCATTTTTAGAGTCGGATAAGTGATTAACAGTGGTTGGCAAAGTCATTACAATTGTTGGGCAAAGTCATTTTTAGAGTCGGATAAGTGATTAACAGTGGTGGCAAAGTCATTACAATTGTTGGGCAAAGTCATTTTTAGAGTCGGATAAGTGATTAACAGTGGTTGGCAAAGTCATTACAATTGTTGGCAAAGTCATTTTTAGAGGTCGGATAAGTGATTAACAGTGGTTGGCAAAGTCATTACAATTGTTGGGCAAAGTCATTTTTAGAGTCGGATAAGTGATTACAGTGGTTGGCAAAGTCATTACAATTGTTGGCAAAGTCATTTTTAGAGGTCGGATAAGTGATTAACAGTGGTTGGCAAAGTCATTACAATTGTTGGGCAAAGTCATTTTTAGAGTCGGATAAGTGATTAACAGTGGTTGGCAAAGTCATTACAATTGTTGGCAAAGTCATTTTTAGAGTCGGATAAGTGATTAACAGTGGTTGGCAAAGTCATTACAATTGTTTGGGCAAAGTCATTTTAGAGTCGGATAAGTGATTAACAGTGGTTGGCAAAGTCATTACAATTGTTGGGCAAAGTCATTTTTAGAGTTCGGATAAGTGATTAACAGTGGTTGGCAAAGTCATTACAATTGTTGGCAAAGTCATTTTTAGAGTCGGATAAGTGATTAACAGTGGTTGGCAAAGTCATTACAATTGTTGGGCAAAGTCATTTTTAGAGTCGGATAAGTGATTAACAGTGGTTGGCACATTACAATTGTTTGGCAAAGTCATTTTTAGAGGTCGGATAAGTGATTAACAGTGGTTGGCAAAGTCATTACAATTGTTGGCAAAGTCATTTTTAGAGTCGGATAAGTGATTAACAGTGGTTGGCAAAGTCATTACAATTGTTGGCAAAGTCATTTTTAGAGGTCGGATAAGTTTAACAGTGGTTGGCAAAGTCATTACAATTGTTGGCAAAGTCATTTTTAGAGGTCGGATAAGTGATTAACAGTGGTTGGCAAAGTCATTACAATTGTTGGCAAAGTCATTTTTAGAGGTCGGATAAGTGATTAACAGTGGTTGGCAAAGTCATTACAATGTTGGGCAAAGTCATTTTTAGAGGTCGGATAAGTGATTAACAGTGGTTGGCAAAGTCATTACAATTGTTGGCAAAGTCATTTTTAGAGGTCGGATAAGTGATTAACAGTGGTTGGCAAAGTCATTACAATTGTTGGCAAAGTCATTTTTAGAGTCGGATAAGTGATTAACAGTGGTTGGCAAAGTCATTACAATTGTTGGCAAAGTCATTTTTAGAGGTCGGATAAGTGATAATGGTTGGCAAAGTCATTACAATTGTTGGCAAAGTCATTTTAGAGTCGGATAAGTGATTAACAGTGGTTGGCAAGTCATTAATTGTTGGCAAAGTCATTTTTAGAGTTCGGATAATGATTAACAGTGGTTGGCAAAGTCATTACAATTGTTGGGCAAAGTCATTTTTAGAGTCGGATAAGTGATTAACAGTGGTTGGCAAGTCATTACAATTGTTTGGCAAAGTCATTTTTAGAGGTCGGATAAGTGATTAACAGTGGTTGGCAAAGTCATTACAATTGTTGGCAAAGTCATTTTTAGAGGTCGGATAAGTGATTAACAGTGGTTGGCAAAGTCATTACAATTGTTGGCAAAGTCATTTTTAGAGTCGGATAAGTGATTAACAGTGGTTGGCAAAGTCATTACAATTGTTGGCAAAGTCATTTTTAGAGGTCGGATAAGTGATTAAGTGGTTGGCAAAGTCATTACAATTGTTGGGCAAAGTCATTTTTAGAGGTCGGATAAGTGATTAACAGTGGTTGGCAAAGTCATTACAATTGTTGGGCAAAGTCATTTTTAGAGGTCGGATAATGATTAACAGTGGTTGGCAAAGTCATTACAATTGTTGGGCAAAGTCATTTTTAGAGGTCGGATAAGTGATTAACAGTGGTTGGCAAAGTCATTACAATTGTTGGGCAAAGTCATTTTTAGAGGTCGGATAAGTGATTAACAGTGGTTGGCAAAGTCATTACAATTGTTGGCAAAGTCATTTTTAGAGGTCGGATAAGTGATTAACAGTGGTTGGCAAGTCATTACAATTGTTGGGCAAGTCATTTTTAGAGCGGATAAGTGATTAACCAGTGGTTGGCAAAGTCATTACAATTGTTTGGCAAAGTCATTTTTAGAGGTCGGATAATGATTACATGGTTGGCAAAGTCTTACAATTGTTGGGCAAAGTCATTTTTAGAGGTCGGATAAGTGATTAACAGTGGTGGCAAAGTCATTACAATTGTTTGGCAAAGTCATTTTTAGAGTTCGGATAGTGATTAACAGTGGTTGGCAAAGTCATTACAATTGTTGGCAAAGTCATTTTTAGAGGTCGGATAGTG
>JAILYF010000240.1:0-72078 GCA_025491095.1 Brachionus asplanchnoidis
CGGTCAGAAGTCCTTAGGACGCGTCAAGAAGTCCTTAGGACGGTCACGAATCCTTAGACGTCAAGAAGTCCTTGGACGGTCAGGATCTTAGGACGGTCATGAAGTCCTTAGGCGGTCAAGAAGTCCTTAGGACGCTCAAAAGTTCCTTAGGACGGTCAAGAAGTACTTAACGGTCAGAATCCTTAGACGGACAAGAAGTCCTTGGGACGTCAGGAAGTCCTTAGGACGGTCGGAAGTCCTTAGGACGGTCAAGAAGTCCTTAGGACCTCAGAAGTCCTTAGACGGTCAAGAATACTTAGGACGGTCTAGAAGTCCTTAGGCACGGTCAAGAAGTCCTTAGGACGTCAAGAAGTCCTAGGACGGTCAGAAGTCCTTAGGACGTCAAGAAGTCCTTAGGACTCTCAGAAGTCCTTAGGACGGCAGAAGTACTTAGGACGGTCTAGAAGTCCTATGGACGGTCAAGAAGTACTTAGGACGGTCTAGAAGTCCTATGGACGGTCAAGAATTCCATAGACGTCAAGAAGTCCTTAGGACGGTCAAGAATCCTATGGACGGTCAAGAAGTTCTATGGCGGTCAAGAAGTCCTAGGACGGTCAAGAAGTCTTTAGGACGGTCAGTAGTTCATTAGGACGGTCAGAAATCTTAGGACGGTCAAGTAGTCATTAGGACGGTCAAGAAGTCCTTGGACGGTCAAGAATCCTTAGGACGGTCAGAAGTCTTTCGGACGATCAAGTAGTCATTAGGACGGTCAAGAAGTCCTATGGATGGTCAAGAAGTTCAATGGACGGTCAAGAAGTCCATAGGACGGTCAAGAAGTCTTTAGGACGGTCAAGTAGTCATTATTACGGTCAAGAAATCTTTAGGACGGTCAAGTAGTCATTAGGACGGTCAAGAAGTCCTTAGGACGGTCAAGAAGTCCTTAGGACGGTCAAGAAGTCTTTAGGACGATCAAGTAGTCATTAGGACGGTCAATAAGTCCTTAGGACGGTCAAGAAGTCCTAAGGACGGTCAAGAAGTCTTTAGGACGGTCAAGTAGTCATTAGTACGGTCAAGAAGTCCTTAGGACGGTCAAGAGGTCCTATGGACCATCAAGAAGTCCCAAGGACGGTCAAGAAGTCCTTAGGACGCTCAAGAAGTCCTTAGGACGGTCAAGAAGTACTTAGGACGGTCTAGAAGTCCTATGGACGGTCAAGAAGTCCTTAGGACGGTCAAGAAGTCCTATGGACGGTAAAGAAGTCCTATGGATAGTCAAGAAGTCCTTAGGACGGTCAAGAAGTCTTTAGGACGGTAAAGTAGTCATTAGGACGGTCAAGAAATCCTTAGGATGGTCAAGAAGTCTTTAGGACGGTCAAGTAGTCATTAGGACGGTCAAGAAGTCCTTAGGACGGTCAAGAAGTCCTTAGGACGGTCAAGAAGTCTTTAATACGGTCAAGTAGTTATTAGGACGGTCAAGAAGTCCTAAGGACGGTCAAGAAGTCCTTAGGACGATCAAGAAGTCCTTAGGACGGTCAAGAAGTCTTTAATACGGTCAAGTAGTTATTAGGACGGTCAAGAAGTCCTAAGGACGGTCAAGAAGTCCTTAGGACGGTCAAGAAGTCATTAGGACGGTCAAGTAGTCATTAGGACGGTCAAGAAATCTTTAGGACGGTCAAGTAGTCATTAGGACGGTCAAGAAGTCCTTAGGACGGTCAAGAAGTCCTTAGGACGGTCAAGAAGTCTTTAGGACGATCAAGTAGTCATTAGGACGGTCAAGAAGTCCTTAGGACGGTCAAGAGGTCCTATGGACGGTCAAGAAGTCCTAAGGATGGTCAAGAAGTCCTTAGGACGCTCAAGAAGTCCTTAGGACGGTCAAGAAGTACTTGGGACGGTCAAGTAGTACTTAGGACGGTCAAGAAGTACTTAGGACGGTCTAGAAGTCCTATGGACGGTCAAGAAATCCTTAGGACGGTCAAGAATTCTTTAGGACGGTCAAGTAGTCATTAGGACGGTCAAGAAGTCCTTAGGACGGTCAAGAAGTCCTTAGGACGGTCAAGAAGTCTTTAATACGGTAAAGAGGTCCTATGGACCGTCAAGAAGTCCCAAGGACGTACAAGAAGTCCTATGGACGGTCAAGAAGTTCTATGGACGGTCAAGAGGTCTTTAGGACGGTCAAGAAGTCATTAGGACGGTCAAGTAGTCATTAGGACGGTCAAGAAATCTTTAGGACGGTCAAGTAGTCATTAGGACGGTCAAGAAGTCCTTAGGACGGTCAAGAAGTCCTTAGGACGGTCAAGAAGTCTTTAGGACGATCAAGTAGTCATTAGGACGGTCAAGAAGTCCTTAGGACGGTCAAGAGGTCCTATGGACGGTCAAGAAGTCCTAAGGATGGTCAAGAAGTCCTTAGGACGCTCAAGAAGTCCTTAGGACGGTCAAGAAGTACTTGGGACGGTCAAGTAGTACTTAGGACGGTCAAGAAGTACTTAGGACGGTCTAGAAGTCCTATGGACGGTCAAGAAATCCTTAGGACGGTCAAGAATTCTTTAGGACGGTCAAGTAGTCATTAGGACGGTCAAGAAGTCCTTAGGACGGTCAAGAAGTCTTAGGACGGTCAAGAAGTCTTTAATACGGTAAAGAGGTCCTATGGACCGTCAAGAAGTCCCAAGGACGTACAAGAAGTCCTTAGGACGGTCAAGAAGTACTTAGGACGGTCTAGAAGTCCTATGGACGGTCAAGAAGTCCTTAGGACGGTCAAGAAGTCCATAGGACGGTCAAGAAGTCCTATGACGGTAAAGAAGTCCTATGGACGGTCAAGAAGTCCTTAGGACGGTCAAGAAGTCTTTAGGACGGTCAAGTAGTACTTAGGACGGTCTAGAAGTACTTAGGACGGTCTAGATGTCCGATGGACGGTCAAGAAATCCTTAGGACGGTCAAGAAGTCTTTAGGACGGTCAAGTAGTCATTAGGACGGTCAAGAAGTCCTTAGGACGGTCAAGAAGTCCTTAGGACGGTCAAGAAGTCCTTAGGACGGTCAAGAAGTCTTTAATACGGTCAAGTAGTTATTAGGACGGTCAAGAAGTCCTAAGGACGGTCAAGAAATCCTTAGGACGGTCAAGAAGTCTTTAGGACGGTCAAGTAGTCATTAGGACGGTCAAGAAGTCCTTAGGACGGTCAAGAAGTCCTTAGGACGGTCAAGAAGTCTTTAATACGGTCAAGTAGTTATTAGGACGGTCAAGAAGTCCTAAGGACGGTCAAGAAGTCCTTAGGACGGTCAGTAAGTACTTAGGACGGTCTAGAAGTCCTATGGACGGTCAAGAAGTCCTTGGGACGGTCAAGAAGTCCTTAGGACGGTCGAGAAGTCCTATGGACGGTCAAGAAGTTCTATGGACGGTCAAGAAGTCCTATGGACGGTCAAGAAATCCTTAGGACGGTCAAGAATTCTTTAGGACGGTCAAGTAGTCATTAGGACGGTCAAGAAGTCCTTAGGACGGTCAAGAAGTCCTTAGGACGGTCAAGAAGTCTTTAATACGGTAAAGAGGTCCTATGGACCGTCAAGAAGTCCCAAGGACGTACAAGAAGTCCTTAGGACGGTCAAGAAGTACTTAGGACGGTCTAGAAGTCCTATGGACGGTCAAGAAGTCCTTAGGACGGTCAAGAAGTCCATAGGACGGTCAAGAAGTCCTATGACGGTAAAGAAGTCCTATGGACGGTCAAGAAGTCCTTAGGACGGTCAAGAAGTCTTTAGGACGGTCAAGTAGTACTTAGGACGGTCTAGAAGTACTTAGGACGGTCTAGATGTCCGATGGACGGTCAAGAAATCCTTAGGACGGTCAAGAAGTCTTTAGGACGGTCAAGTAGTCATTAGGACGGTCAAGAAGTCCTTAGGACGGTCAAGAAGTCCTTAGGACGGTCAAGAAGTCCTTAGGACGGTCAAGAAGTCTTTAATACGGTCAAGTAGTTATTAGGACGGTCAAGAAGTCCTAAGGACGGTCAAGAAATCCTTAGGACGGTCAAGAAGTCTTTAGGACGGTCAAGTAGTCATTAGGACGGTCAAGAAGTCCTTAGGACGGTCAAGAAGTCCTTAGGACGGTCAAGAAGTCTTTAATACGGTCAAGTAGTTATTAGGACGGTCAAGAAGTCCTAAGGACGGTCAAGAAGTCCTTAGGACGGTCAGTAAGTACTTAGGACGGTCTAGAAGTCCTATGGACGGTCAAGAAGTCCTTGGGACGGTCAAGAAGTCCTTAGGACGGTCGAGAAGTCCTATGGACGGTCAAGAAGTTCTATGGACGGTCAAGAAGTCCTTAGGACGGTCAAGAAGTCTTTAGGACGGTAAAGTAGTCATTAGGACGGTCAAGAAATCTTTAGGACGGTCAAGTAGTCATTAGGACGGTCAAGAAGTCCTTAGGACGGTCAAGAGGTCCTATGGACCATCAAGAAGTCCCAAGGACGGTCAAGAAGTCCTTAGGACGCTCAAGAAGTCCTTAGGACGGTCAAGAAGTACTTAGGACGGTCTAGAAGTCCTATGGACGGTCAAGAAGTCCTTAGGACGGTCAAGAAGTCCATAGGACGGTCAAGAAGTCCTATGGACGGTAAAGAAGTCCTATGGATGGTCAAGAAGTCCTTAGGACGGTCAAGAAGTCTTTAGGACGGTAAAGTAGTCATTAGGACGGTCAAGAAATCCTTAGGATGGTCAAGAAGTCTTTAGGACGGTCAAGTAGTCATTAGGACGGTCAAGAAGTCCTTAGGACGGTCAAGAAGTCCTTAGGACGGTCAAGAAGTCTTTAATACGGTCAAGTAGTTATTAGGACGGTCAAGAAGTCCTAAGGACGGTCAAGAAGTCCTTAGGACGATCAAGAAGTCCTTAGGACGGTCAAGAAGTCTTTAATCGGTCAAGTAGTTATTAGGACGGTCAAGAAGTCCTAAGGACGGTCAAGAAGTCCTTAGGACGGTCAGTAAGTACTTAGAACGGTCTAGAAGTCCTATGGACGGTCAAGAAGTCCTTAGGACGGTCAAGAAGTCCTTAGGACGGTCAAGAAGTCCTTAGGACGGTCAAGAAGTCCTATGGACGGTCAAGAAGTTCTATGGACGGTCAAGAGGTCTTTAGGACGGTCAAGAAGTCATTAGGACGGTCAAGTAGTCATTAGGACGGTCAAGAAATCTTTAGGACGGTCAAGTAGTCATTAGGACGGTCAAGAAGTCCTTAGGACGGTCAAGAAGTCCTTAGGACGGTCAAGAAGTCTTTAGGACGATCAAGTAGTCATTAGAACTGTCAAGAAGTCCTTAGGACGGTCAAGAAGTCCTTAGGACGGTCAGGAAGTCCTTAGGACGGTCAAGAAGTCCTATGGACGGTCAAGAAGTTCTATGGACGGTCAAGAGGTCTTTAGGACGGTCAAGAAGTCATTAGGACGGTCAAGTAGTCATTAGGACGGTCAAGAAATCTTTAGGACGGTCAAGTAGTCATTAGGACGGTCAAGAAGTCCTTAGGACGGTCAAGAAGTCCTTAGGACGGTCAAGAAGTCTTTAGGACGATCAAGTAGTCATTAGAACTGTCAAGAAGTCCTTAGGACGGTCAAGAAGTCCTTAGGACGGTCAGGAAGTCCTTAGAAAGGTCAAGAAGTCCTTGGGACGGTCAAGAAGTCCTTAGGACGGTCAAGAAGTCCTTAGGACGGTCAGGAAGTCCTTAGGACGGTCAAGAAGTCCTTAGGACGGTCAAGAAGTCCTTAGGACGGTCAAGAAGTCCTTGGGACGGTCAGGAAGTCCTTAGGACGGTCAGGAAGTCCTTAGGACGGTCAAGAAGTCCTTAGGACGCTCAAGAAGTCCTTAGGACGGTCAAGAAGTACTTAGGACGGTCAAGAAGTCCTTAGGACGGTCAAGAAGTCCTTGGGACGGTCAGGAAGTCCTTAGGACGGTCAGGAAGTCCTTAGGACGGTCAAGAAGTCCTTAGGACGCTCAAGAAGTCCTTAGGACGGTCAAGAAGTACTTAGGACGGTCTAGAAGTCCTTAGGACGGTCAAGAAGTCCTTAGGACGGTCAAGAAGTCCTTAGGACGGTCAAGAAGTCCTTAGGACGGTCAAGAAGTCCTTAGGACGGTCAGGAAGTCCTTAGGACGGTCAAGAAGTCCTTGGGACGGTCAAGAAGTCCTTAGGACGGTCAAGAAGTCCTTAGGACGGTCAAGAAGTCCTTAGGACGGTCAGGAAGTCCTAGGACGGTCAAGAAGTCCTTAGGACGGTCAAGAAGTCCTTAGGACGGTCAAGAAGTCCTTGTGACGGTCAGGAAGTCCTTAGGACGGTCAGGAAGTCCTTAGGACGGTCAAGAAGTCCTTAGGACGCTCAAGAAGTCCTTAGGACGGTCAAGAAGTACTTAGGACGGTCAAGAAGTCCTTAGGACGGTCAAGAAGTCCTTGGGACGGTCAGGAAGTCCTTAGGACGGTCAGGAAGTCCTTAGGACGGTCAAGAAGTCCTTAGGACGCTCAAGAAGTCCTTAGGACGGTCAAGAAGTACTTAGGACGGTCTAGAAGTCCTTAGGACGGTAAAGAAGTCCTTAGGACGGTCAAGAAGTCCTTAGGACGGTCAGGAAGTCCTTAGGACGGTCAAGAAGTCCTTAGGACGCTCAAGAAGTCCTTAGGACGGTCAAGAAGTACTTAGGACGGTCTAGAAGTCCTATGGACGGTCAAGAAGTACTTAGGACGGTCTAGAAGTCCTATGGACGGTCAAGAATTCCATAGAACGGTAAAGAAGTCCTTAGGACGGTCAAGAAGTCCTATGGACGGTCAAGAAGTTCTATGGACGGTCAAGAAGTCCTTAGGACGGTCAAGAAGTCCTTAGGACGGTCAAGAAGTACTTAGGACGGTCAAGAAGTCCTTAGGACGGTCAAGAATCCTTAGGACGGTCAGGAAGTCCTTAGGACGGTCAAGGAGTCCTTAGGACGGTCAAGAAGTACTTAGGACGGTCAAGAAGTCCTTAGGACGGTCAAAAAGTCCTTAGGATGGTCAGGAAGTCCTCAGGACGGTCAGGAAGTCCTTAGGACGGTCAAGAAGTCCTTAGGACGGTCAAGAAGTCCTTAGGACGGTCAAGAAGTCTTTAATACGGTCAAGTAGTTATTAGGACGGTCAAGAAGTCCTAAGGACGGTCAAGAAATCCTTAGGACGGTCAAGAAGTCTTTAGGACGGTCAAGTAGTCATTAGGACGGTCAAGAAGTCCTTAGGACGGTCAAGAAGTCCTTAGGACGGTCAAGAAGTCTTTAATACGGTCAAGTAGTTATTAGGACGGTCAAGAAGTCCTAAGGACGGTCAAGAAGTCCTTAGGACGGTCAGTAAGTACTTAGGACGGTCTAGAAGTCCTATGGACGGTCAAGAAGTCCTTGGGACGGTCAAGAAGTCCTTAGGACGGTCGAGAAGTCCTATGGACGGTCAAGAAGTTCTATGGACGGTCAAGAAGTCCTTAGGACGGTCAAGAAGTCTTTAGGACGGTAAAGTAGTCATTAGGACGGTCAAGAAATCTTTAGGACGGTCAAGTAGTCATTAGGACGGTCAAGAAGTCCTTAGGACGGTCAAGAGGTCCTATGGACCATCAAGAAGTCCCAAGGACGGTCAAGAAGTCCTTAGGACGGTCAAGAAGTCCTTAGGACGGTCAGGAAGTCCTTAGGACGGTCAAGAAGTCCTTAGGACGGTCAAGAAGTCCTTAGGACGGTCAAGAAGTCCTTGGGACGGTCAGGAAGTCCTTAGGACGGTCAGGAAGTCCTATGGATGGTCAAGAAGTCCTTAGGACGGTCAAGAAGTCTTTAGGACGGTAAAGTAGTCATTAGGACGGTCAAGAAATCCTTAGGACGGTCAAGAAGTCCTTAGGACGGTCAGTAAGTACTTAGAACGGTCTAGAAGTCCTATGGACGGTCAAGAAGTCCTTAGGACGGTCAAGAAGTCCTTAGGACGGTCAAGAAGTCCTTAGGACGGTCAAGAAGTCCTATGGACGGTCAAGAAGTTCTATGGACGGTCAAGAGGTCTTTAGGACGGTCAAGAAGTCATTAGGACGGTCAAGTAGTCATTAGGACGGTCAAGAAATCTTTAGGACGGTCAAGTAGTCATTAGGACGGTCAAGAAGTCCTTAGGACGGTCAAGAAGTCCTTAGGACGGTCAAGAAGTCTTTAATACGGTCAAGTAGTTATTAGGACGGTCAAGAAGTCCTAAGGACGGTCAAGAAGTCCTTAGGACGGTCAGTAAGTACTTAGAACGGTCTAGAAGTCCTATGGACGGTCAAGAAGTCCTTAGGACGGTCAAGAAGTCCTTAGGACGGTCAAGAAGTCCTTAGGACGGTCAAGAAGTCCTTAGGACGGTCAAGAAGTCCTTAGGACGGTCAAGAAGTCCTTAGGACGGTCAAGAAGTCTTTAGGACGATCAAGTAGTCATTAGAACTGTCAAGAAGTCCTTAGGACGGTCAAGAAGTCCTTAGGACGGTCAGGAAGTCCTTAGAAAGGTCAAGAAGTCCTTGGGACGGTCAAGAAGTCCTTAGGACGGTCAAGAAGTCCTTAGGACGGTCAGGAAGTCCTTAGGACGGTCAAGAAGTCCTTAGGACGGTCAAGAAGTCCTTAGGACGGTCAAGAAGTCCTTGGGACGGTCAGGAAGTCCTTAGGACGGTCAGGAAGTCCTTAGGACGGTCAGAAGTCCTTAGGACGCTCAAGAAGTCCTTAGGACGGTCAAGAAGTACTTAGGACGGTCAAGAAGTCCTTAGGACGGTCAAGAAGTCCTTGGGACGGTCAGGAAGTCCTTAGGACTGTCAGGAAGTCCTTAGGACGGTCAAGAAGTCCTTAGGACGCTCAAGAAGTCCTTAGGACGGTCAAGAAGTACTTAGGACGGTCTAGAAGTCCTTAGGACGGTCAAGAAGTCCTTAGGACGGTCAAGAAGTCCTTAGGACGGTCAAGAAGTCCTTAGGACGGTCAAGAAGTCCTTAGGACGGTCAGGAAGTCCTTAGGACGGTCAGGAAGTCCTTAGGACGGTCAAGAAGTCCTTGGGAAAGTCAAGAAGTCCTTAGGACGGTCAAGAAGTCCTTAGGACGGTCAAGAAGTCCTTAGGACGGTCAAGAAGTCCTTGGGACGGTCAGGAAGTCCTTAGGACGGTCAAGAAGTCCTTGGGACGGTCAGGAAGTCCTTAGGACGGTCAGGAAGTCCTTAGGACGGTCAAGAAGTCCTTAGGACGCTCAAGAAGTCCTTAGGATGGTCAAGAAGTACTTAGGACGGTCAAGAAGTCCTTAGGACAGTCAAGAAGTCCTTGGGACGGTCAGGAAGTCCTTAGGACGGTCAGGAAGTCCTTAGGACGGTCAAGAAGTCCTTAGGACGCTCAAGAAGTCCTTAGGACGGTCAAGAAGTACTTAGGACGGTCTAGAAGTCCTTAGGACGGTCAAGAAGTCCTTAGGACGGTCAAGAAGTCCTTAGGACGGTCAGGAAGTCCTTAGGACGGTCAAGAAGTCCTTAGGACGCTCAAGAAGTCCTTAGGACGGTCAAGAAGTCCTTGGGACGGTCAGGAAGTCCTTAGGACGGTCAGGAAGTCCTTAGGACGGTCAAGAAGTCCTTAGGACGGTCAAGAAGTCCTTAGGACGGTCAAGAAGTTCTTAGGACGGTCAAGAAGTCCTTAGGACGGTCAAGAAGTTCTTGGGACGGTCAGGAAGTCCTTAGGACGGTCAGGAAGTCCTTAGGACGGTCAAGAAGTACTTAGGACGGTCAAGAAGTCCTTAGGACGGTCAAGAAGTACTTAGGACGGTCTAGAAGTCCTTAGGACGGTCAAGAAGTCCTTAGGACGGTCAAGAAGTCCTTAGGACGGTCAGGAAGTCCTTAGGACGGTCAAGAAGTCCTTAGGACGCTCAAGAAGTCCTTAGGACGGTCAAGAAGTACTTAGGACGGTCTAGAAGTCCTATGGACGGTCAAGAAGTCCTTAGGACGGTCAGGAAGTCCTTAGGACGGTCAAGAAGTCCATAGAACGGTAAAGAAGTCCTTAGGACGGTCAAGAAGTCCTATGGACGGTCAAGAAGTTCTATGGACGGTCAAGAATTCCTTAGGACGGTCAAGAAGTCCTTAGGACGGTCAAGAAGTACTTAGGACGGTCAAGAAGTCCTTAGGACGGTCAAGAATCCTTAGGACGGTCAGGAAGTCCTTAGGACGGTCAAGGAGTCCTTAGGACGGTCAAGAAGTACTAAGGACGGTCAAGAAGTCCTTAGGACGGTCAAAAAGTCCTTAGGATGGTCAGGAAGTCCTCAGGACGGTCAGGAAGTCCTTAGGACGGTCAAGAAGTCCTTAGGACGGTCAGGAAGTCCTTAGGACGGTCAAGAAGTCCTTAGGACGGTCAGGAATTCCTTAGGACGGTCAAGAAGTTTTTAGGACGGTCAAGAAGTCCTTAGGACGGTCAAGAAGTCCTTGGGACGGTCAAGAAGTCCTTGGGACGGTCAGGAAGTCCTTAGGACGGTCAAGAAGTCCTTAGGACGGTCAAGAAGTACTTAGGACGGTCAAGAAGTCCTTAGGACGGTCAAGAAGTCCTAAGGACGGTCAAGAAGTCCTTAGGACGGTCAAAAAGTCCTTGGGACGGTCAAGAAGTCCTTAGAACTGTCAAGAAGTCCTTAGAACGGTCAAGAAGTTCTTAGGACGGTCAAGAAGTCCTTAGGACGGTCAAGAAGTCCTTAGGACGGTCAAGAAGTCCTTAGGACGGTCAAGAAGTCCTTAGGACGGTCAAGAAGTCCTTAGGACGGTCAGGAAGTCCTTAGGACGGTCAAGAAGTCCTTGGGACGGTCAAGAAGTCCTTAGGACGGTCAAGAAGTCCTTAGGACGGTCAAGAAGTCCTTAGGACGGTCAAGAAGTCCTTAGGACGGTCAGGAAGTCCTTAGGACGGTCAAGAAGTCCTTAGGACGGTCAAGAAGTCCTTGGGACGGTCAGGAAGTCCTTAGGACGGTCAGGAAGTCCTTAGGACGGTCAAGAAGTCCTTAGGACGCTCAAGAAGTCCTTAGGACGGTCAAGAAGTACTTAGGACGGTCAAGAAGTCCTTAGGACGGTCAAGAAGTCCTTGGGACGGTCAGGAAGTCCTTAGGACGGTCAGGAAGTCCTTAGGACGCTCAAGAAGTCCTTAGGACGCTCAAGAAGTCCTTAGGACGGTCAAGAAGTACTTAGGACGGTCTAGAAGTCCTTAGGACGGTCAAGAAGTCCTTAGGACGGTCAAGAAGTCCTTAGGACGGTCAGGAAGTCCTTAGGACGGTCAAGAAGTCCTTAGGACGCTCAAGAAGTCCTTAGGACGGTCAAGAAGTACTTAGGACGGTCTAGAAGTCCTATGGACGGTCAAGAAGTACTTAGGACGGTCTAGAAGTCCTATGGACGGTCAAGAATTCCATAGAACGGTCAAGAAGTCCTTAGGACGGTCAAGAAGTCCTTAGGACGGTCAAGAAGTCCTTAGGACGGTCAGGAAGTCCTTAGGACGGTCAAGAAGTCCTTGGGACGGTCAAGAAGTCCTTAGGACGGTCAAGAAGTCCTTAGGACGGTCAAGAAGTCCTTAGGACGGTCAGGAAGTCCTTAGGACGGTCAAGAAGTCCTTAGGACGGTCAAGAAGTCCTTAGGACGGTCAAGAAGTCCTTGGGACGGTCAGGAAGTCCTTAGGACGGTCAGGAAGTCCTTAGGACGGTCAAGAAGTCCTTAGGACGCTCAAGAAGTCCTTAGGACGGTCAAGAAGTACTTAGGACGGTCAAGAAGTCCTTAGGACGGTCAAGAAGTCCTTGGGACGGTCAGGAAGTCCTTAGGACGGTCAGGAAGTCCTTAGGACGCTCAAGAAGTCCTTAGGACGCTCAAGAAGTCCTTAGGACGGTCAAGAAGTACTTAGGACGGTCTAGAAGTCCTTAGGACGGTCAAGAAGTCCTTAGGACGGTCAAGAAGTCCTTAGGACGGTCAGGAAGTCCTTAGGACGGTCAAGAAGTCCTTAGGACGCTCAAGAAGTCCTTAGGACGGTCAAGAAGTACTTAGGACGGTCTAGAAGTCCTATGGACGGTCAAGAAGTACTTAGGACGGTCTAGAAGTCCTATGGACGGTCAAGAATTCCATAGAACGGTCAAGAAGTCCTTAGGACGGTCAAGAAGTCCTATGGACGGTCAAGAAGTTCTATGGACGGTCAAGAAGTCCTTAGGACGGTCAAGAAGTCCTTAGGACGGTCAAGAAGTCCTTAGGACGGTCAGGAAGTCCTTAGGACGGTCAAGAAGTCCTTAGGACGGTCAAGAAGTCCTTAGGACGGTCAAGAAGTCCTTGGGACGGTCAGGAAGTCCTTAGGACGGTCAGGAAGTCCTTAGGACGGTCAAGAAGTCCTTAGGACGCTCAAGAAGTCCTTAGGACGGTCAAGAAGTACTTAGGACGGTCAAGAAGTCCTTAGGACGGTCAAGAAGTCCTTGGGACGGTCAGGAAGTCCTTAGGACGGTCAGGAAGTCCTTAGGACGGTCAAGAAGTCCTTAGGACGCTCAAGAAGTCCTTAGGACGGTCAAGAAGTACTTAGGACGGTCTAGAAGTCCTTAGGACGGTCAAGAAGTCCTTAGGACGGTCAAGAAGTCCTTAGGACGGTCAAGAAGTCCTTAGGACGGTCAGGAAGTCCTTAGGACGGTCAAGAAGTCCTTAGGACGCTCAAGAAGTCCTTAGGACGGTCAAGAAGTACTTAGGACGGTCTAGAAGTCCTATGGACGGTCAAGAAGTACTTAGGACGGTCTAGAAGTCCTATGGACGGTCAAGAATTCCATAGAACGGTCAAGAAGTCCTTAGGACGGTCAAGAAGTCCTATGGACGGTCAAGAAGTTCTATGGACGGTCAAGAAGTCCTTAGGACGGTCAAGAAGTCTTTAGGACGGTCAAGTAGTCATTAGGACGGTCAAGAAATCTTTAGGACGGTCAAGTAGTCATTAGGACGGTCAAGAAGTCCTTAGGACGGTCAAGAAGTCCTTAGGACGGTCAAGAAGTCTTTCGGACGATCAAGTAGTCATTAGGACGGTCAAGAAGTCCTATGGATGGTCAAGAAGTTCAATGGACGGTCAAGAAGTCCATAGGACGGTCAAGAAGTCTTTAGGACGGTCAAGTAGTCATTATTACGGTCAAGAAATCTTTAGGACGGTCAAGTAGTCATTAGGACGGTCAAGAAGTCCTTAGGACGGTCAAGAAGTCCTTAGGACGGTCAAGAAGTCTTTAGGACGATCAAGTAGTCATTAGGACGGTCAATAAGTCCTTAGGACGGTCAAGAAGTCCTTAGGACGGTCAAGAAGTCTTTAGGACGGTCAAGTAGTCATTAGGACGGTCAAGAAGTCCTTAGGACGGTCAAGAGGTCCTATGGACCATCAAGAAGTCCCAAGGACGGTCAAGAAGTCCTTAGGACGCTCAAGAAGTCCTTAGGACGGTCAAGAAGTACTTAGGACGGTCTAGAAGTCCTATGGACGGTCAAGAAGTCCTTAGGACGGTCAAGAAGTCCATAGGACGGTCAAGAAGTCCTATGGACGGTAAAGAAGTCCTATGGATGGTCAAGAAGTCCTTAGGACGGTCAAGAAGTCTTTAGGACGGTAAAGTAGTCATTAGGACGGTCAAGAAATCCTTAGGATGGTCAAGAAGTCTTTAGGACGGTCAAGTAGTCATTAGGACGGTCAAGAAGTCCTTAGGACGGTCAAGAAGTCCTTAGGACGGTCAAGAAGTCTTTAATACGGTCAAGTAGTTATTAGGACGGTCAAGAAGTCCTTAGGACGGTCAAGAGGTCCTATGGACCATCAAGAAGTCCCAAGGACGGTCAAGAAGTCCTTAGGACGCTCAAGAAGTCCTTAGGACGGTCAAGAAGTACTTAGGACGGTCTAGAAGTCCTATGGACGGTCAAGAAGTCCTTAGGACGGTCAAGAAGTCCATAGGACGGTAAAGAAGTCCTATGGACGGTAAAGAAGTCCTATGGATGGTCAAGAAGTCCTTAGGACGGTCAAGAAGTCTTTAGGACGGTAAAGTAGTCATTAGGACGGTCAAGAAATCCTTAGGATGGTCAAGAAGTCTTTAGGACGGTCAAGTAGTCATTAGGACGGTCAAGAAGTCCTTAGGACGGTCAAGAAGTCCTTAGGACGGTCAAGAAGTCTTTAATACGGTCAAGTAGTTATTAGGACGGTCAAGAAGTCCTAAGGACGGTCAAGAAGTCCTTAGGACGATCAAGAAGTCCTTAGGACGGTCAAGAAGTCTTTAATACGGTCAAGTAGTTATTAGGACGGTCAAGAAGTCCTAAGGACGGTCAAGAAGTCCTTAGGACGGTCAGTAAGTACTTAGAACGGTCTAGAAGTCCTATGGACGGTCAAGAAGTCCTTAGGACGGTCAAGAAGTCCTTAGGACGGTCAAGAAGTCCTATGGACGGTCAAGAAGTTCTATGGACGGTCAAGAGGTCTTTAGGACGGTCAAGAAGTCATTAGGACGGTCAAGTAGTCATTAGGACGGTCAAGAAATCTTTAGGACGGTCAAGTAGTCATTAGGACGGTTAAGAAGTCCTTAGGACGGTCAAGAAGTCCTTAGGACGGTCAAGAAGTCTTTAGGACGATCAAGTAGTCATTAGGACGGTCAAGAAGTCCTTAGGACGGTCAAGAGGTCCTATGGACGGTCAAGAAGTCCTAAGGATGGTCAAGAAGTCCTTAGGACGCTCAAGAAGTCCTTAGGACGGTCAAGAAGTACTTGGGACGGTCAAGAAGTTCAATGGACGGTCAAGAAGTCCATAGGACGGTCAAGAAGTCTTTAGGACGGTCAAGTAGTCATTATTACGGTCAAGAAGTCTTTAGGACGGTCAAGTAGTCATTAGGACGGTCAAGAAGTCCTTAGGACGGTCAAGAAGTCCTTAGGACGGTCAAGAAGTCTTTAGGACGATCAAGTAGTCATTAGGACGGTCAATAAGTCCTTAGGACGGTCAAGAAGTCCTTAGGACGGTCAAGAAGTCTTTAGGACGGTCAAGTAGTCATTAGGACGGTCAAGAAGTCCTTAGGACGGTCAAGAGGTCCTATGGACCATCAAGAAGTCCCAAGGACGGTCAAGAAGTCCTTAGGACGCTCAAGAAGTCCTTAGGACGGTCAAGAAGTACTTAGGACGGTCTAGAAGTCCTATGGACGGTCAAGAAGTCCTTAGGACGGTCAAGAAGTCCATAGGACGGTCAAGAAGTCCTATGGACGGTCAAGAAGTCCTTAGGACGGTCAAGAAGTCCATAGGACGGTCAAGAAGTCCTATGGACGGTAAAGAAGTCCTATGGATGGTCAAGAAGTCCTTAGGACGGTCAAGAAGTCTTTAGGACGGTAAAGTAGTCATTAGGACGGTCAAGAAATCCTTAGGATGGTCAAGAAGTCTTTAGGACGGTCAAGTAGTCATTAGGACGGTCAAGAAGTCCTTAGGACGGTCAAGAAGTCCTTAGGACGGTCAAGAAGTCTTTAATACGGTCAAGTAGTTATTAGGACGGTCAAGAAGTCCTAAGGACGGTCAAGAAGTCCTTAGGACGATCAAGAAGTCCTTAGGACGGTCAAGAAGTCTTTAATACGGTCAAGTAGTTATTAGGACGGTCAAGAAGTCCTAAGGACGGTCAAGAAGTCCTTAGGACGGTCAGTAAGTACTTAGAACGGTCTAGAAGTCCTATGGACGGTCAAGAAGTCCTTAGGACGGTCAAGAAGTCCTTAGGACGGTCAAGAAGTCCTATGGACGGTCAAGAAGTTCTATGGACGGTCAAGAGGTCTTTAGGACGGTCAAGAAGTCATTAGGACGGTCAAGTAGTCATTAGGACGGTCAAGAAATCTTTAGGACGGTCAAGTAGTCATTAGGACGGTTAAGAAGTCCTTAGGACGGTCAAGAAGTCCTTAGGACGGTCAAGAAGTCTTTAGGACGATCAAGTAGTCATTAGGACGGTCAAGAAGTCCTTAGGACGGTCAAGAGGTCCTATGGACGGTCAAGAAGTCCTAAGGATGGTCAAGAAGTCCTTAGGACGCTCAAGAAGTCCTTAGGACGGTCAAGAAGTACTTGGGACGGTCAAGTAGTACTTAGGACGGTCAAGAAGTACTTAGGACGGTCTAGAAGTCCTATGGACGGTCAAGAAATCCTTAGGACGGTCAAGAAATCTTTAGGACGGTCAAGTAGTCATTAGGACGGTCAAGAAGTCCTTAGGACGGTCAAGAAGTCCTTAGGACGGTCAAGAAGTCTTTAATACGGTAAAGAGGTCCTATGGACCGTCAAGAAGTCCCAAGGACGTACAAGAAGTCCTTAGGACGGTCAAGAAGTACTTAGGACGGTCTAGAAGTCCTATGGACGGTCAAGAAGTCCTTAGGACGGTCAAGAAGTCCATAGGACGGTCAAGAAGTCCTATGACGGTAAAGAAGTCCTATGGACGGTCAAGAAGTCCTTAGGACGGTCAAGAAGTCTTTAGGACGGTCAAGTAGTACTTAGGACGGTCTAGATGTCCGATGGACGGTCAAGAAATCCTTAGGACGGTCAAGAAGTCTTTAGGACGGTCAAGTAGTCATTAGGACGGTCAAGAAGTCCTTAGGACGGTCAAGAAGTCCTTAGGACGGTCAAGAAGTCCTTAGGACGGTCAAGAAGTCTTTAATACGGTCAAGTAGTTATTAGGACGGTCAAGAAGTCCTAAGGACGGTCAAGAAATCCTTAGGACGGTCAAGAAGTCTTTAGGACGGTCAAGTAGTCATTAGGACGGTCAAGAAGTCCTTAGGACGGTCAAGAAGTCCTTAGGACGGTCAAGAAGTCTTTAATACGGTCAAGTAGTTATTAGGACGGTCAAGAAGTCCTAAGGACGGTCAAGAAGTCCTTAGGACGGTCAGTTAGTACTTAGGACGGTCTAGAAGTCCAATGGACGGTCAAGAAGTCCTTAGGACGGTCAAGAAGTCCTTAGGACGGTCAAGAAGTCCTTAGGACGGTCAAGAAGTTCTATGGACGGTCAAGAAGTCCTTAGGACGGTCAAGAAGTCTTTAGGACGGTAAAGTAGTCATTAGGACGGTCAAGAAATCTTTAGGACGGTCAAGTAGTCATTAGGACGGTCAAGAAGTCCTTAGGACGGTCAAGAGGTCCTATGGACCATCAAGAAGTCCCAAGGACGGTCAAGAAGTCCTTAGGACGCTCAAGAAGTCCTTAGGACGGTCAAGAAGTACTTAGGACGGTCTAGAAGTCCTATGGACGGTCAAGAAGTCCTTAGGACGGTCAAGAAGTCCATAGGACGGTCAAGAAGTCCTATGGACGGTAAAGAAGTCCTATGGATGGTCAAGAAGTCCTTAGGACGGTCAAGAAGTCTTTAGGACGGTAAAGTAGTCATTAGGACGGTCAAGAAATCCTTAGGATGGTCAAGAAGTCTTTAGGACGGTCAAGTAGTCATTAGGACGGTCAAGAAGTCCTTAGGACGGTCAAGAAGTCCTTAGGACGGTCAAGAAGTCTTTAATACGGTCAAGTAGTTATTAGGACGGTCAAGAAGTCCTAAGGACGGTCAAGAAGTCCTTAGGACGATCAAGAAGTCCTTAGGACGGTCAAGAAGTCTTTAATACGGTCAAGTAGTTATTAGGACGGTCAAGAAGTCCTAAGGACGGTCAAAAAGTCCTTAGGACGGTCAGTAAGTACTTAGAACGGTCTAGAAGTCCTATGGACGGTCAAGAAGTCCTTAGGACGGTCAAGAAGTCCTTAGGACGGTCAAGAAGTCCTTAGGACGGTCAAGAAGTCCTATGGACGGTCAAGAAGTTCTATGGACGGTCAAGAGGTCTTTAGGACGGTCAAGAAGTCATTAGGACGGTCAAGTAGTCATTAGGACGGTCAAGAAATCTTTAGGACGGTCAAGTAGTCTTTAGGACGGTCAAGAAGTCCTTAGGACGGTCAAGAAGTCTTTAGGACGATCAAGTAGTCATTAGGACGGTCAAGAAGTCCTTAGGACGGTCAAGAGGTCCTATGGACGGTCAAGAAGTCCTAAGGATGGTCAAGAAGTCCTTAGGACGCTCAAGAAGTCCTTAGGACGGTCTAGAAGTACTTGGGACGGTCAAGTAGTACTTAGGACGGTCAAGAAGTACTTAGGACGGTCTAGAAGTCCTATGGACGGTCAAGAAATCCTTAGGACGGTCAAGAATTCTTTAGGACGGTCAAGTAGTCATTAGGACGGTCAAGAAGTCCTTAGGACGGTCAAGAAGTCCTTAGGACGGTCAAGAAGTCTTTAATACGGTAAAGAGGTCCTATGGACCGTCAAGAAGTCCCAAGGACGGTCAAGAAGTCCTTAGGACGCTGAAGAAGTCCTTAGGACGGTCAAGAAGTACTTAGGACGGTCTAGAAGTCCTATGGACGGTCAAGAAGTCCTTAGGACGGTCAAGAAGTCCATAGGACGGTCAAGAAGTCCTATGACGGTAAAGAAGTCCTATGGACGGTCAAGAAGTCCTTAGGACGGTCAAGAAGTCTTTAGGACGGTCAAGTAGTACTTAGGACGGTCTAGAAGTACTTAGGACGCTCTAGATGTCCGATGGACGGTCAAGAAATCCTTAGGACGGTCAAGAAGTCTTTAGGACGGTCAAGTAGTTATTAGGACGGTCAAGAAGTCCTTAGGACGGTCAAGAAGTCCTTAGGACGGTCAAGAAGTCTTTAATACGGTCAAGTAGTTATTAGGACGGTCAAGAAGTCCTAAGGACGGTCAAGAAATCCTTAGGACGGTCAAGAAGTCTTTAGGACGGTCAAGTAGTCATTAGGACGGTCAAGAAGTCCTTAGGACGGTCAAGAAGTCCTTAGGACGGTCAAGAAGTCTTTAATACGGTCAAGTAGTTATTAGGACGGTCAAGAAGTCCTTAGGACGGTCAAGAAGTCCTTAGGACGGTCAGTAAGTACTTAGGACGGTCTAGATTTCCTATGGACGGTCAAGAAGTCCTTGGGACGGTCAAGAAGTCCTTAGGACGGTCGAGAAGTCCTATGGACGGTCAAGAAGTTCTATGGACGGTCAAGAAGTCCTTAGGACGGTCAAGAAGTCTTTAGGACGGTCAAGTAGTCATTAGGACGGTCAAGAAATCTTTAGGACGGTCAAGTAGTCATTAGGACGGTCAAGAAGTCCTTAGGACGGTCAAGAAGTCCTTAGGACGGTCAAGAAGTCTTTAGGACGATCAAGTAGTCATTAGGACGGTCAAGAAGTCCTTAGGACGGTCCAGAGGTCCTATGGACGGTCAAGAAGTCCTAAGGACGGTCAAGAAGTACTTAGGACGGTCTAGAAGTCCTATGGACGGTCAAGAAGTCCTTGGGACGGTCAAGTAGTACTTAGGACGGTCAAGAAGTACTTAGGACGGTCTAGAAGTCCTATGGACGGTCAAGAAATCCTTAGGACGGTCAAGAATTCTTTAGGACGGTCAAGTATTCATTAGGACGGTCAAGAAGTCCTTAGGACGGTCAAGAAGTCCTTAGGACGGTCAAGAAGTCTTTAATACGGTAAAGAGGTCCTATGGACCGTCAAGAAGTCCCAAGGACGGTCAAGAAGTCCTTAGGACGCTCAAGAAGTCCTTAGGACGCTCAAGAAGTCCTTAGGACGGTCAAGAAGTACTTAGGTCGGTCTAGAAGTCCTATGGACGGTCAAGAAGTCCTTAGGACGGTCAAGAAGTCCATAGGACGGTCAAGAAGTCCTATGACGGTAAAGAAGTCCTATGGACGGTCAAGAAGTCCTTAGGACGGTCAAGAAGTCTTTAGGACGGTCAAGTAGTACTTAGGACGGTCTAGAAGTCCGATGGACGGTCAAGAAATCCTTAGGACGGTCAAGAAGTCTTTAGGACGGTCAAGAAGTCCTTAGGACGGTTAAGAAGTCTTTAATACGGTCAAGTAGTTATTAGGACGGTCAAGAAGTCCTAAGGACGGTCAAGAAATCCTTAGGACGGTCAAGAAGTCTTTAGGACGGTGAAGTAGTCATTAGGACGGTCAAGAAGTCCTTAGGACGGTCAAGAAGTCCTTAGGACGGTCAAGAAGTCTTTAATATGGTCAAGTAGTTATTAGGACGGTCAAGAAGTCCTAAGGACGGTCAAGAAGTCCTTAGGACGGTCAGTAAGTACTTAGGACGGTCTAGAAGTCCTATGGACGGTCAAGAAGTCCTTGGGACGGTCAAGTAGTACTTAGGACGGTCAAGAAGTACTTAGGACGGTCTAGAAATCCTATGGACGGTCAAGAAATCCTTAAGACGGTCAAGAAGTCTTTTGGACGGTCAAGTAGTCATTAGGACGGTCAAGAAGTCCTTAGGACGGTCAAGAAGTCTTTAATACGGTCAAGTAGTTATTAGGACGGTCAAGAAGTCCTAAGGACGGTCAAGAAGTCCTTAGGACGGTCAGTAAGTACTTAGGACGGTCTAGAAGTCCTATGGACGGTCAAGAAGTCCTTGGGACGGTCAAGAAGTCCTTAGGACGGTCGAGAAGTCCTATGGACGGTCAAGAAGTTCTATGGACGGTCAAGAAGTCCTTAGGACGGTCAAGAAGTCTTTAGGACGGTCAAGTAGACATTAGGACGGTCAAGAAATCTTTAGGACGGTCAAGTAGTCATTAGGACGGTCAAGAAGTCTTTAGGACGGTCAAGTAGTTATTAGGACGGTCAAGAAGTCCTTAGGACGGTCAAGAAGTCCTTAGGACGGTCAAGAAGTCTTTAATACGGTCAAGTAGTTATTAGGACGGTCAAGAAGTCCTAAGGACGGTCAAGAAATCCTTAGGACGGTCAAGAAGTCTTTATGACGGTCAAGTAGTCATTAGGACGGTCAAGAAGTCCTTAGGACGGTCAAGAAGTCCTTAGGACGGTCAAGAAGTCTTTAATACGGTCAAGTAGTTATTAGGACGGTCAAGAGTCCTTAGGACGGTCAAGAAGTCCTTAGGACGGTCAGTAAGTACTTAGGACGGTCTAGAAGTCCTATGGACGGTCAAGAAGTCCTTGGGACGGTCAAGAAGTCCTTAGGACGGTCGAGAAGTCCTATGGACGGTCAAGAAGTACTATGGACGGTCAAGAAGTCCTTAGGACGGTCAAGAAGTCTTTAGGACGGTCAAGTAGTCATTAGGACGGTCAAGAAGTCCTTAGGACGGTCAAGAAGTCCTTAGGACGGTCAAGAAGTCTTTAATACGGTCAAGTAGTCATTAGGACGGTCAAGAAGTCCTTAGGACGGTCGAGAAGTCCTATGGACGGTCAAGAAGTTCTATGGACGGTCAAGAAGTCCTTAGGACGGTCAAGAAGTCTTTAGGACGGTCAAGTAGACATTAGGACGGTCAAGAAATCTTTAGGACGGTCAAGTAGTCATTAGGACGGTCAAGAAGTCTTTAGGACGGTCAAGTAGTTATTAGGACGGTCAAGAAGTCCTTAGGACGGTCAAGAAGTCCTTAGGACGGTCAAGAAGTCTTTAATACGGTCAAGTAGTTATTAGGACGGTCAAGAAGTCCTAAGGACGGTCAAGAAATCCTTAGGACGGTCAAGAAGTCTTTAGGACGGTCAAGTAGTCATTAGGACGGTCAAGAAGTCCTTAGGACGGTCAAGAAGTCCTTAGGACGGTCAAGAAGTCTTTAATACGGTAAAGTAGTTATTAGGACGGTCAAGAGTCCTTAGGACGGTCAAGAAGTCCTTAGGACGGTCAGTAAGTACTTAGGACGGTCTAGAAGTCCTATGGACGGTCAAGAAGTCCTTGGGACGGTCAAGAAGTCCTTAGGACGGTCGAGAAGTCCTATGGACGGTCAAGAAGTACTATGGACGGTCAAGAAGTCCTTAGGACGGTCAAGAAGTCTTTAGGACGGTCAAGTAGTCATTAGGACGGTCAAGAAGTCCTTAGGACGGTCAAGAAGTCCTTAGGACGGTCAAGAAGTCTTTAATACGGTCAAGTAGTTATTAGGACGGTCAAGAGTCCTTAGGACGGTCAAGAAGTCCTTAGGACGGTCAGTAAGTACTTAGGACGGTCTAGAAGTCCTATGGACGGTCAAGAAGTCCTTGGGACGGTCAAGAAGTCCTTAGGACGGTCGAGAAGTCCTATGGACGGTCAAGAAGTTCTATGGACGGTCAAGAAGTCCTTAGGACGGTCAAGAAGTCTTTAGGACGGTCAAGTAGTCATTAGGACGGTCAAGAAATCTTTAGGACGGTCAAGTAGTCATTAGGACGGTCAAGAAGTCCTTAGGACGGTCAAGAAGTCCTTAGGACGGTCAAGAAGTCTTTAGGACGTTCAAGTAGTCATTAGGACGGTCAAGAAGTCCTTAGGACGGTCCAGAGGTCCTATGGACGGTCAAGAAGTCCTAAGGACGGTCAAGAAGTACTTAGGACGGTCTAGAAGTCCTATGGACGGTCAAGAAGTCCTTGGGACGGTCAAGTAGTACTTAGGACGGTCAAGAAGTACTTAGGACGGTCTAGAAGTCCTATGGTCGGTCAAGAAGTCCTTAGGACGGTCAAGAAGTCCTTAGGACGGTCAAGAAGTCCTTAGGACGGTCAAGAAGTCTTTAATACGGTCAAGTAGTTATTAGGACGGTCAAGAAGTCCTAAGGACGGTCAAGAAGTCCTTAGGACGGTCAGTAAGTACTTAGGACGGTCTAGAAGTCCTATGGACGGTCAAGAAGTCCTTGGGACGGTCACGTAGTACTTAGGACGGTCAAGAAGTACTTAGGACGGTCTAGAAATCCTATGGACGGTCAAGAAATCCTTAAGACGGTCAAGAAGTCTTTAGGACGGTCAAGTAGTCATTAGGACGGTCAAGAAGTCCTTAGGACGGTCAAGAAGTCTTTAATACGGTCAAGTAGTTATTAGGACGGTCAAGAAGTCCTAAGGACGGTCAAGAAGTCCTTAGGACGGTCAGTAAGTACTTAGGACGGTCTAGAAGTCCTATGGACGGTCAAGAAGTCCTTGGGACGGTCAAGAAGTCCTTAGGACGGTCGAGAAGTCCTATGGACGGTCAAGAAGTTCTATGGACGGTCAAGAAGTCCTTAGGACGGTCAAGAAGTCTTTAGGACGGTCAAGTAGTCATTAGGACGGTCAAGAAATCTTTAGGACGGTCAAGTAGTCATTAGGACGGTCAAGAAGTCTTTAGGACGGTCAAGTAGTTATTAGGACGGTCAAGAAGTCCTTAGGACGGTCAAGAAGTCCTTAGTACGGTCAAGAAGTCTTTAATACGGTCAAGTAGTTATTAGGACGGTCAAGAAGTCCTAAGGACGGTCAAGAAATCCTTAGGACGGTCAAGAAGTCTTTAGGACGGTCAAGTAGTCATTAGGACGGTCAAGAAGTCCTTAGGACGGTCAAGAAGTCCTTAGGACGGTCAAGAAGTCTTTAATACGGTCAAGTAGTTATTAGGACGGTCAAGAAGTCCTTAGGACGGTCAAGAAGTCCTTAGGACGGTCAGTAAGTACTTAGGACGGTCTAGAAGTCCTATGGACGGTCAAGAAGTCCTTGGGACGGTCAAGAAGTCCTTAGGACGGTCGAGAAGTCCTATGGACGGTCAAGAAGTTCTATGGACGGTCAAGAAGTCCTTAGGACGGTCAAGAAGTCTTTAGGACGGTCAAGTAGTCATTAGGACGGTCAAGAAATCTTTAGGACGGTCAAGTAGTCATTAGGACGGTCAAGAAGTCCTTAGGACGGTCAAGAAGTCCTTAGGACGGTCAAGAAGTCCTTAGGACGGTCAAGAAGTCTTTAGGACGATCAAGTAGTCATTAGGACGGTCAAGAAGTCCTTAGGACGGTCCAGAGGTCCTATGGACGGTCAAGAAGTCCTAAGGACGGTCAAGAAGTACTTAGGACGGTCTAGAAGTCCTATGGACGGTCAAGAAGTCCTTGGGACGGTCAAGTAGTACTTAGGACGGTCAAGAAGTACTTAGGACGGTCTAGAAGTCCTATGGACGGTCAAGAAATCCTTAGGACGGTCAAGAATTCTTTAGGACGGTCAAGTAGTCATTAGGACGGTCAAGAAGTCCTTAGGACGGTCAAGAAGTCCTTAGGACGGTCAAGAAGTCTTTAATACGGTAAAGAGGTCCTATGGACCGTCAAGAAGTCCCAAGGACGGTCAAGAAGTCCTTAGGACGCTCAAGAAGTCCTTAGGACGCTCAAGAAGTCCTTAGGACGGTCAAGAAGTACTTAAGACGGTCTAGAAGTCCTATGGACGGTCAAGAAGTCCTTAGGACGGTCAAGAAGTCCATAGGACGGTCAAGAAGTTCTATGGACGGTCAAGAAGTCCTTAGGACGGTCAAGAAGTCTTTAGGACGGTCAAGTAGTCATTAGGACGGTCAAGAAATCTTTAGGACGGTCAAGTAGTCATTAGGACGGTCAAGAAGTCCTTAGGACGGTCAAGAAGTCCTTAGGACGGTCAAGAAGTCATTAGGACGATCAAGTAGTCATTAGGACGGTCAAGAAGTCCTTAGGACGGTCCAGAGGTCCTATGGACGGTCAAGAAGTCCTAAGGACGGTCAAGAAGTACTTAGGACGGTCTAGAAGTCCTATGGACGGTCAAGAAGTCCTTGGGACGGTCAAGTAGTACTTAGGACGGTCAAGAAGTACTTAGGACGGTCTAGAAGTCCTATGGACGGTCAAGAAATCCTTAGGACGGTCAAGAATTCTTTAGGACGGTCAAGTATTCATTAGGACGGTCAAGAAGTCCTTAGGACGGTCAAGAAGTCCTTAGGACGGTCAAGAAGTCTTTAATACGGTAAAGAGGTCCTATGGACCGTCAAGAAGTCCCAAGGACGGTCAAGAAGTCCTTAGGACGCTCAAGAAGTCCTTAGGACGCTCAAGAAGTCCTTAGGACGGTCAAGAAGTACTTAGGACGGTCTAGAAGTCCTATGGACGGTCAAGAAGTCCTTAGGACGGTCAAGAAGTCCATAGGACGGTCAAGAAGTCCTATGACGGTAAAGAAGTCCTATGGACGGTCAAGAAGTCCTTAGGACGGTCAAGAAGTCTTTAGGACGGTCAAGTAGTACTTAGGACGGTCTAGAAGTCCGATGGACGGTCAAGAAATCCTTAGGACGGTCAAGAAGTCTTTAGGACGGTCAAGAAGTCCTTAGGACGGTTAAGAAGTCTTTAATACGGTCAAGTAGTTATTAGGACGGTCAAGAAGTCCTAAGGACGGTCAAGAAATCCTTAGGACGGTCAAGAAGTCTTTAGGACGGTGAAGTAGTCATTAGGACGGTCAAGAAGTCCTTAGGACGGTCAAGAAGTCCTTAGGACGGTCAAGAAGTCTTTAATATGGTCAAGTAGTTATTAGGACGGTCAAGAAGTCCTAAGGACGGTCAAGAAGTCCTTAGGACGGTCAGTAAGTACTTAGGACGGTCTAGAAGTCCTATGGACGGTCAAGAAGTCCTTGGGACGGTCAAGTAGTACTTAGGACGGTCAAGAAGTACTTAGGACGGTCTAGAAATCCTATGGACGGTCAAGAAATCCTTAAGACGGTCAAGAAGTCTTTAGGACGGTCAAGTAGTCATTAGGACGGTCAAGAAGTCCTTAGGACGGTCAAGAAGTCTTTAATACGGTCAAGTAGTTATTAGGACGGTCAAGAAGTCCTAAGGACGGTCAAGAAGTCCTTAGGACGGTCAGTAAGTACTTAGGACGGTCTAGAAGTCCTATGGACGGTCAAGAAGTCCTTGGGACGGTCAAGAAGTCCTTAGGACGGTCGAGAAGTCCTATGGACGGTCAAGAAGTTCTATGGACGGTCAAGAAGTCCTTAGGACGGTCAAGAAGTCTTTAGGACGGTCAAGTAGACATTAGGACGGTCAAGAAATCTTTAGGACGGTCAAGTAGTCATTAGGACGGTCAAGAAGTCTTTAGGACGGTCAAGTAGTTATTAGGACGGTCAAGAAGTCCTTAGGACGGTCAAGAAGTCCTTAGGACGGTCAAGAAGTCTTTAATACGGTCAAGTAGTTATTAGGACGGTCAAGAAGTCCTAAGGACGGTCAAGAAATCCTTAGGACGGTCAAGAAGTCTTTAGGACGGTCAAGTAGTCATTAGGACGGTCAAGAAGTCCTTAGGACGGTCAAGAAGTCCTTAGGACGGTCAAGAAGTCTTTAATACGGTCAAGTAGTTATTAGGACGGTCAAGAGTCCTTAGGACGGTCAAGAAGTCCTTAGGACGGTCAGTAAGTACTTAGGACGGTCTAGAAGTCCTATGGACGGTCAAGAAGTCCTTGGGACGGTCAAGAAGTCCTTAGGACGGTCGAGAAGTCCTATGGACGGTCAAGAAGTACTATGGACGGTCAAGAAGTCCTTAGGACGGTCAAGAAGTCTTTAGGACGGTCAAGTAGTCATTAGGACGGTCAAGAAGTCCTTAGGACGGTCAAGAAGTCCTTAGGACGGTCAAGAAGTCTTTAATACGGTCAAGTAGTTATTAGGACGGTCAAGAGTCCTTAGGACGGTCAAGAAGTCCTTAGGACGGTCAGTAAGTACTTAGGACGGTCTAGAAGTCCTATGGACGGTCAAGAAGTCCTTGGGACGGTCAAGAAGTCCTTAGGACGGTCGAGAAGTCCTATGGACGGTCAAGAAGTTCTATGGACGGTCAAGAAGTCCTTAGGACGGTCAAGAAGTCTTTAGGACGGTCAAGTAGTCATTAGGACGGTCAAGAAATCTTTAGGACGGTCAAGTAGTCATTAGGACGGTCAAGAAGTCCTTAGGACGGTCAAGAAGTCCTTAGGACGGTCAAGAAGTCTTTAGGACGTTCAAGTAGTCATTAGGACGGTCAAGAAGTCCTTAGGACGGTCCAGAGGTCCTATGGACGGTCAAGAAGTCCTAAGGACGGTCAAGAAGTACTTAGGACGGTCTAGAAGTCCTATGGACGGTCAAGAAGTCCTTGGGACGGTCAAGTAGTACTTAGGACGGTCAAGAAGTACTTAGGACGGTCTAGAAGTCCTATGGACGGTCAAGAAGTCCTTAGGACGGTCAAGAAGTCCTTAGGACGGTCAAGAAGTCCTTAGGACGGTCAAGAAGTCTTTAATACGGTCAAGTAGTTATTAGGACGGTCAAGAAGTCCTAAGGACGGTCAAGAAGTCCTTAGGACGGTCAGTAAGTACTTAGGACGGTCTAGAAGTCCTATGGACGGTCAAGAAGTCCTTGGGACGGTCACGTAGTACTTAGGACGGTCAAGAAGTACTTAGGACGGTCTAGAAATCCTATGGACGGTCAAGAAATCCTTAAGACGGTCAAGAAGTCTTTAGGACGGTCAAGTAGTCATTAGGACGGTCAAGAAGTCCTTAGGACGGTCAAGAAGTCTTTAATACGGTCAAGTAGTTATTAGGACGGTCAAGAAGTCCTAAGGACGGTCAAGAAGTCCTTAGGACGGTCAGTAAGTACTTAGGACGGTCTAGAAGTCCTATGGACGGTCAAGAAGTCCTTGGGACGGTCAAGAAGTCCTTAGGACGGTCGAGAAGTCCTATGGACGGTCAAGAAGTTCTATGGACGGTCAAGAAGTCCTTAGGACGGTCAAGAAGTCTTTAGGACGGTCAAGTAGTCATTAGGACGGTCAAGAAATCTTTAGGACGGTCAAGTAGTCATTAGGACGGTCAAGAAGTCTTTAGGACGGTCAAGTAGTTATTAGGACGGTCAAGAAGTCCTTAGGACGGTCAAGAAGTCCTTAGTACGGTCAAGAAGTCTTTAATACGGTCAAGTAGTTATTAGGACGGTCAAGAAGTCCTAAGGACGGTCAAGAAATCCTTAGGACGGTCAAGAAGTCTTTAGGACGGTCAAGTAGTCATTAGGACGGTCAAGAAGTCCTTAGGACGGTCAAGAAGTCCTTAGGACGGTCAAGAAGTCTTTAATACGGTCAAGTAGTTATTAGGACGGTCAAGAAGTCCTTAGGACGGTCAAGAAGTCCTTAGGACGGTCAGTAAGTACTTAGGACGGTCTAGAAGTCCTATGGACGGTCAAGAAGTCCTTGGGACGGTCAAGAAGTCCTTAGGACGGTCGAGAAGTCCTATGGACGGTCAAGAAGTTCTATGGACGGTCAAGAAGTCCTTAGGACGGTCAAGAAGTCTTTAGGACGGTCAAGTAGTCATTAGGACGGTCAAGAAATCTTTAGGACGGTCAAGTAGTCATTAGGACGGTCAAGAAGTCCTTAGGACGGTCAAGAAGTCCTTAGGACGGTCAAGAAGTCCTTAGGACGGTCAAGAAGTCTTTAGGACGATCAAGTAGTCATTAGGACGGTCAAGAAGTCCTTAGGACGGTCCAGAGGTCCTATGGACGGTCAAGAAGTCCTAAGGACGGTCAAGAAGTACTTAGGACGGTCTAGAAGTCCTATGGACGGTCAAGAAGTCCTTGGGACGGTCAAGTAGTACTTAGGACGGTCAAGAAGTACTTAGGACGGTCTAGAAGTCCTATGGACGGTCAAGAAATCCTTAGGACGGTCAAGAATTCTTTAGGACGGTCAAGTAGTCATTAGGACGGTCAAGAAGTCCTTAGGACGGTCAAGAAGTCCTTAGGACGGTCAAGAAGTCTTTAATACGGTAAAGAGGTCCTATGGACCGTCAAGAAGTCCCAAGGACGGTCAAGAAGTCCTTAGGACGCTCAAGAAGTCCTTAGGACGCTCAAGAAGTCCTTAGGACGGTCAAGAAGTACTTAGGACGGTCTAGAAGTCCTATGGACGGTCAAGAAGTCCTTAGGACGGTCAAGAAGTCCATAGGACGGTCAAGAAGTCCTATGACGGTAAAGAAGTCCTATGGACGGTCAAGAAGTCCTTAGGACGGTCAAGAAGTCTTTAGGACGGTCAAGTAGTACTTAGGACGGTCTAGAAGTACTTAGGACGGTCTAGAAGTCCGATGGACGGTCAAGAAATCCTTAGGACGGTCAAGAAGTCTTTAGGACGGTCAAGAAGTCCTTAGGACGGTCAAGAAGTCTTTAATACGGTCAAGTAGTTATTAGGACGGTCAAGAAGTCCTAAGGACGGTCAAGAAATCCTTAGGACGGTCAAGAAGTCTTTAGGACGGTGAAGTAGTCATTAGGACGGTCAAGAAGTCCTTAGGACGGTCAAGAAGTCCTTAGGACGGTCAAGAAGTCTTTAATACGGTCAAGTAGTTATTAGGACGGTCAAGAAGTCCTAAGGACGGTCAAGAAGTCCTTAGGACGGTCAGTAAGTACTTAGGACGGTCTAGAAGTCCTATGGACGGTCAAGAAGTCCTTGGGACGGTCAAGTAGTACTTAGGACGGTCAAGAAGTCCTTGGGACGGTCAAGTAGTACTTAGGACGGTCAAGAAATCCTTAAGACGGTCAAGAAGTCTTTAGGACGGTCAAGTAGTCATTAGGACGGTCAAGAAGTCCTTAGGACGGTCAAGAAGTCTTTAATACGGTCAAGTAGTTATTAGGACGGTCAAGAAGTCCTAAGGACGGTCAAGAAGTCCTTAGGACGGTCAGTAAGTACTTAGGACGGTCTAGAAGTCCTATGGACGGTCAAGAAGTCCTTGGGACGGTCAAGAAGTCCTTAGGACGGTCGAGAAGTCCTATGGACGGTCAAGAAGTTCTATGGACGGTCAAGAAGTCCTTAGGACGGTCAAGAAGTCTTTAGGACGGTCAAGTAGTCATTAGGACGGTCAAGAAATCTTTAGGACGGTCAAGTAGTCATTAGGACGGTCAAGAAGTCCTTAGGACGGTCAAGAAGTCCTTAGGACGGTCAAGAAGTCTTTAGGACGATCAAGTAGTCATTAGGACGGTCAAGAAGTCCTTAGGACGGTCAAGAAGTCTTTAGGACGATCAAGTAGTCATTAGGACGGTCAAGAAGTCCTTAGGACGGTCAAGAGGTCCTATGGACGGTCAAGAAGTCCTAAGGACGGTCAAGAAGTCCTTAGGACGCTCAAGAAGTCCTTAGGACGCTCAAGAAGTCCTGAGGACGGTCAAGAAGTACTTAGGACGGTCTAGAAGTCCTATGGACGGTCAAGAAGTCCTTAGGACGGTCAAGAGGTCCTATGGACGGTCAAGAAGTCCTAAGGACGGTCAAGAAGTCCTTAGGACGCTCAAGAAGTCCTTAGGTCGGTCAAGAAGTACTTAGGACGGTCTAGAAGTCCTATGGACGGTCAAGAAGTCCTATGGACGGTCCAGAAGTCCTTAGGACGGTCAAGAAGTCCTTAGGACGGTCAAGAAGTCCTATGGACGGTCAAGAAGGTCTATGGACGGCCAAGAAGTCCTTAGGACGTTCAAGAAGTCTTTAGGACGGTCAAGTAGTCATTAGGACGGTCAAGAAGTCTTTAGGACGGTCAAGTAGTCATTAGGACGGTCAAGAAGTCCTAAGGACGGTCAAGAAGTCCTTAGGACGGTCAAGAAGTCTATAATACGGTCAAGAAGTTCTATGGACGGTCAAGAAGTCCTTAGGACGGTCAAGAAGTCTTTAGGACGGTCAAGTAGTCATTAGGACGTTCAAGAAATCTTTAGGACGGTCAAGTAGTCATTAGGACGGTCAAGAAGTCCTTAGGACGGTCAAGAAGTCTATAATACGGTCAAGAAGTCCTGAGGACGGTCAAGAAGTACTTAGGACGGTCTAGAAGTCCTATGGACGGTCAAGAAGTCCTTAGGACGGTCAAGAGGTCCTATGGACGGTCAAGAAGTCCTAAGGACGGTCAAGAAGTCCTTAGGACGCTCAAGAAGTCCTTAGGTCGGTCAAGAAGTACTTAGGACGGTCTAGAAGTCCTATGGACGGTCAAGAAGTCCTATGGACGGTCCAGAAGTCCTTAGGACGGTCAAGAAGTCCTTAGGACGGTCAAGAAGTCCTATGGACGGTCAAGAAGGTCTATGGACGGCCAAGAAGTCCTTAGGACGTTCAAGAAGTCTTTAGGACGGTCAAGTAGTCATTAGGACGGTCAAGAAGTCTTTAGGACGGTCAAGTAGTCATTAGGACGGTCAAGAAGTCCTAAGGACGGTCAAGAAGTCCTTAGGACGGTCAAGAAGTCTATAATACGGTCAAGAAGTTCTATGGACGGTCAAGAAGTCCTTAGGACGGTCAAGAAGTCTTTAGGACGGTCAAGTAGTCATTAGGACGTTCAAGAAATCTTTAGGACGGTCAAGTAGTCATTAGGACGGTCAAGAAGTCCTTAGGACGGTCAAGAAGTCTATAATACGGTCAAGAAGTCCTTAGGACGGTCAAGAAGTCTTTAGGACGGTCAAGTAGTCATTAGGACGGTAAAGAAATCTTTAGGACGGTCAAGTAGTCATTAGGACGGTCAAGAAATCCTTAGGACGGTCAAGAAGTCTTTAGGACGGTCAAGTAGTCATTAGGACTGTCAAGAAGTCCTTAGGACGGTCAAGAAGTCCTTAGGACGGTCAAGAAGTCTATAATACGGTCAAGAAGTTCTATGGACGGTCAAGAAGTCCTTAGGACGGTCAAGAAGTCTTTAGGACGGTCAAGTAGTCATTAGGACGGTCAAGAAATCTTTAGGACGGTCAAGTAGTCATTAGGACGGTCAAGAAGTCCTTAGGACGGTCAAGAAGTCTATAATACGGTCAAGAAGTTCTATGGACGGTCAAGAAGTCCTTAGGACGGTCAAGAAGTCTTTTGGACGATCAAGTAGTCATTAGGACGGTCAAGAAGTCCTTAGGACGGTCAAGAGGTCCTATGGACGGTCAAGAGGTCCTATGGACGGTCAAGAAGTCCTTAGGACGGTCAAGAGGTCCTATGGACGGTCAAGAAGTCCTTTGGACGGTCAAGAAGTCCTTAGGACTGACAAGAAGTTTTTAGGACGGTCAAGAAGTCCTTAGGACGGTCAAGAATTCCTTGGGACGGTCAAGAAGTCCTTAGGACGGTCAAGAAATCTTTAGGACGGTCAAGTAGTCATTAGGACGGTCAAGAAGTCCTTAGGACGGTCAAGAAGTCCTTAGGACGGTCAAGAAGTCTTTAATACGGTCAAGAAGTTCTATGGACGGTCAAGAAGTCCTTAGGACGGTCAAGAAGTCTTTAGGACGGTCAAGAAGTCTTTAGGACGGTCAAGTAGTCATTAGGACGGTCAAAAAATCTTTAGGACGGTCAAGTAGTCATTAGGACGGTCAAGAAGTCCTTAGGACGGTCAAGAAGTCCTTAGGACGGTCAAGAAGTCTTTCTGACGATCAAGTAGTCATTAGGACGGTCAAGAAGTCCTATGGACGGTCAAGAAGTTCTATGGACGGTCAAGAAGTCCTTAGGACGGTCAAGAAGTCTTTAGGACGGTCAAGTAGTCATTAGGACGGTTTAGAAACCTTTGGACGGTCAAGTAGTCATTAGGACGGTCAAGAAGTCCTTAGGACGGTCAAGAAGTCCTTAGGACGGTCAAGAAGTCTTTAGGACGATCAAGTAGTCATTAGGACGGTCAATAAGTCCTTAGGACGGTCAAGAAGTCCTTAGGACGGTCAAGAAGTCTTTAGGACGGTCAAGTAGTCATTAGGACGGTCAAGAAGTCCTTAGGACGGTCAAGAGGTCCTATGGACCGTCAAGAAGTCCCAAGGACGGTCAAGAAGTCCTTTAGACGCTCAAGAAGTCCTTAGGACGGCCAAGAAGTACTTAGGACGGTCTAGAAGTCCTATGGACGGTCAAGAAGTACTTAGGACGGTCTAGAAGTCCTATGGACGGTCAAGAAGTCTTTAGGACGGTCAAGAAGTCTTTAGGACGGTCAAGTAGTCATTAGGACGGTCAAGAAATCTTTAGGACGGTCAAGTAGTCATTAGGACGGTCAAGAAGTCCTTAGGACGGTCAAGAAGTCCTTAGGACGGTCAAGAAGTCTTTAGGACGATCAAGTAGTCATTAGGACGGTCAAGAAGTCCTTAGGACGGTCAAGAAGTCTTTAGGACGGTCAAGTAGTCATTAGGACGGTCAAGAAATCTTTAGGACGGTCAAGTAGTCATTAGGACGGTCAAGAAGTCTTTAGGACGGTCAAGTAGTCATTAGGACGGTCAAGAAGTCCTTAGGACGGTCAAGAAGTCCTTTGGACGGTCAAGAAGTCTATAATACGGTCAAGAAGTTCTATGGACGGTCAAGAAGTCCTTAGGACGGTCAAGAAGTCTTTAGGACGGTCAAGTAGTCATTAGGACGTTCAAGAAATCTTTAGGACGGTCAAGTAGTCATTAGGACGGTCAAGAAGTCCTTAGGACGGTCAAGAAGTCTATAATACGGTCAAGAAGTCCTTAGGACGGTCAAGAAGTCTTAAGGACGGTCAAGTAGTCATTAGGACGTCAAGAAATCTTTAGGACGGTCAAGTAGTCATTAGGACGGTCAAGAAATCCTTAGGACGGTCAAGAAGTCTTTAGGACGGTCAAGTAGTCATTAGGACGGTCAAGAAGTCCTTAGGACGGTCAAGAAGTCCTTAGGACGGTCAAGAAGTCTATAATACGGTCAAGAAGTTCTATGGACGGTCAAGAAGTCCTTAGGACGGTCAAGAAGTCTTTAGGACGGTCAAGAAGTCATTAGGACGGTCAAGAAATCTTTAGGACGGTCAAGTAGTCATTAGGACGGTCAAGAAGTCCTTAGGACGGTCAAGAAGTCTATAATACGGTCAAGAAGTTCTATGGACGGTCAAGAAGTCCTTAGGACGGTCAAGAAGTCTTTTGGACGATCAAGTAGTCATTAGGACGGTCAAGAAGTCCTTAGGACGGTCAAGAGGTCCTATGGACGGTCAAGAAGTCCTTAGGACGGTCAAGAGGTCCTATGGACGGTCAAGAAGTCCTTTGGACGGTCAAGAAGTCCTTAGGACTGACAAGAAGTTTTTAGGACGGTCAAGAGGTCCTATGGACGGTCAAGAAGTCCTTAGGACGGTCAAGAATTCCTTGGGACGGTCAAGAAGTCCTTAGGACGGTCAAGAATTCCTTGGGACGGTCAAGAAGTCCTTAGGACGGTCAAGAAATCTTTAGGACGGTCAAGTAGTCATTAGGACGGTCAAGAAGTCCTTAGGACGGTCAAGAAGTCCTTAGGACGGTCAAGAAGTCTTTAATACGGTCAAGAAGTTCTATGGACGGTCAAGAAGTCCTTAGGACGGTCAAGAAGTCTTTAGGACGGTCAAGAAGTCTTTAGGACGGTCAAGTAGTCATTAGGACGGTCAAGAAATCTTTAGGACGGTCAAGTAGTCATTAGGACGGTCAAGAAGTCCTTAGGACGGTCAAGAAGTCCTTAGGACGGTCAAGAAGTCTTTCTGACGATCAAGTAGTCATTAGGACGGTCAAGAAGTCCTATGGACGGTCAAGAAGTTCTATGGACGGTCAAGAAGTCCTTAGGACGGTCAAGAAGTCTTTAGGACGGTCAAGTAGTCATTAGGACGGTTTAGAAACCTTTGGACGGTCAAGTAGTCATTAGGACGGTCAAGAAGTCCTTAGGACGGTCAAGAAGTCCTTAGGACGGTCAAGAAGTCTTTAGGACGATCAAGTAGTCATTAGGACGGTCAATAAGTCCTTAGGACGGTCAAGAAGTCCTTAGGACGGTCAAGAAGTCTTTAGGACGGTCAAGAAGTCCTTAGGACGGTCAAGAAGTCCTTAGGACGGTCAAGAAGTCTTTAGGACGATCAAGTAGTCATTAGGACGGTCAATAAGTCCTTAGGACGGTCAAGAAGTCCTTAGGACGGTCAAGAAGTCTTTAGGACGGTCAAGTAGTCATTAGGACGGTCAAGAAGTCCTTAGGACGGTCAAGAGGTCCTATGGACCGTCAAGAAGTCCCAAGGACGGCCAAGAAGTACTTAGGACGGTCTAGAAGTCCTATGGACGGTCAAGAAGTACTTAGGACGGTCTAGAAGTCCTATGGACGGTCAAGAAGTCTTTAGGACGGTCAAGAAGTCTTTAGGATGGTCAAGTAGTCATTAGGACGGTCAAGAAATCTTTAGGACGGTCAAGTAGTCATTAGGACGGTCAATAAGTCCTTAGGACGGTCAAGAAGTCCTTAGGACGGTCAAGAAGTCTTTAGGACGATCAAGTAGTCATTAGGACGGTCAAGAAGTCCTTAGGACGGTCAAGAGGTCCTATGGACGGTCAAGAAGTATTTAGGACGATCAAGTAGACATTAGGACGGTCAAGAAGTCCTTAGGACGGTCAAGAAGTACTTAGGACGGTCTAGAAGTCCTATGGACGGTAAAGAAGTCCTTAGGACGGTCAAGAAGTCTTTAGGACGGTCAAGAAATCTTTAGGACGGTCAAGTAGTCATTAGGACGGTCAAGAAGTCCTTAGGACGGTCAAGAAGTCCTTAGGATGGTCAAGAAGTCTTTAGGACGATCAAGTAGTCATTAGGACGGTCAAGAAGTCCTTAGGACGGTCAAGAGGTCCTATGGACGGTCAAGAAGTCATTAGGACGGTTTAGAAACCTTTGGACGGTCAAGTAGTCATTAGGACGGTCAAGAAGTCCTTAGGACGGTCAAGAAGTCCTTAGGACGGTCAAGAAGTCTTTAGGACGATCAAGTAGTCATTAGGACGGTCAATAAGTCCTTAGGACGGTCAAGAAGTCCTTAGGACGGTCAAGAAGTCTTTAGGACGGTCAAGTAGTCATTAGGACGGTCAAGAAGTCCTTAGGACGGTCAAGAGGTCCTATGGACCGTCAAGAAGTCCCAAGGACGGTCAAGAAGTCCTTAAGACGCTCAAGAAGTCCTTAGGACGGCCAAGAAGTACTTAGGACGGTCTAGAAGTCCTATGGACGGTCAAGAAGTACTTAGGACGGTCTAGAAGTCCTATGGACGGTCAAGAAGTCTTTAGGACGGTCAAGAAGTCTTTAGGACGGTCAAGTAGTCATTAGGACGGTCAAGAAATCTTTAGGACGGTCAAGTAGTCATTAGGACGGTCAATAAGTCCTTAGGACGGTCAAGAAGTCCTTAGGACGGTCAAGAAGTCTTTAGGACGATCAAGTAGTCATTAGGACGGTCAAGAAGTCCTTAGGACGGTCAAGAGGTCCTATGGACGGTCAAGAAGTATTTAGGACGATCAAGTAGACATTAGGACGGTCAAGAAGTCCTTAGGACGGTCAAGAAGTACTTAGGACGGTCTAGAAGTCCTATGGACGGTAAAGAAGTCCTTAGGACGGTCAAGAAGTCTTTAGGACGGTCAAGAAATCTTTAGGACGGTCAAGTAGTCATTAGGACGGTCAAGAAGTCCTTAGGACGGTCAAGAAGTCCTTAGGATGGTCAAGAAGTCTTTAGGACGATCAAGTAGTCATTAGGACGGTCAAGAAGTCCTTAGGACGGTCAAGAGGTCCTATGGACGGTCAAGAAGTATTTAGGACGATCAAGTAGTCATTAGGACGGTCATGAAGTCCTTAGGACGGTCAAGAAGTCCTTATGACGCTCAAGAAGTCCTTAGGACGGTCAAGAAGTACTTAGGACGGTCTAGAAGTCCTATGGACGGTCAAGAAGTACTTAGGACGGTCTAGAAGTCCTATGGACGGTCAAGAAGTCTTTAGGACAGTCAAGAAGTCTTTAGGACGGTCAAGAAGTCCTTAGGACGGTCAAGAAGTCTTTAGGACGATCAAGTAGTCATTAGGACGGTCAAGAAGTCCTTAGGACGGTCAAGAGGTCCTATGGACGGTCAAGAAGTATTTAGGACGATCAAGTAGTCATTAGGACGGTCAAGAAGTCCTTAGGACGGTCAAGAAGTACTTAGGACGGTCTAGAAGTCCTTTGGACGGTCAAGAAGTCCTTAGGACGGTCAAGAAGTCTTTAGGACGGTCAAGAAATCTTTAGGACGGTCAAGAAGTCCTTAGGATGGTCAAGAAGTCTTTAGGACGATCAAGTAGTCATTAGGACGGTCAAGAAGTCCTTAGGACGGTCAAGAGGTCCTATGGACGGTCAAGAAGTATTTAGGACGATCAAGTAGTCATTAGGACGGTCATGAAGTCCTTAGGACGGCCAAGAAGTCCTTAGGACGGTCAAGAGGTCCTATGGACGGTCAAGAAGTCCTTTGGACGGTCAAGAAGTCCTTAGGACTGGCAAGAAGTCCTTAGGACGGTCAAGAGGTCCTATGGACGGTCAAGAAGTTCTATGGACGGTCAAGTAGTCATTAGGACGGTCAAAAAGTCCTTAGGACGGTCAAGAAGTCCTTAGGACGGTCAAGAAGTCTTTAATACGGTCAAGAAGTTCTATGGACGGTCAAGAAGTCCTTAGGACGGTCAAGAAGTCTTTAGGACGGTCAAGAAGTCTTTAGGACGGTCAAGTAGTCATTAGGACGGTCAAGAAATCTTTAGGACGGTCAAGTAGTCATTAGGACGGTCAAGAAGTCCTTAGGACGGTCAAGAAGTCCTTAGGACGGTCAAGAAGTCTTTCTGACGATCAAGTAGTCATTAGGACGGTCAAGAAGTCCTATGGACGGTCAAGAAGTTCTATGGCCGGTCAAGAAGTCTTTAGGACGGTCAAGAAGTCTTTAGGACGGTCAAGTAGTCATTAGGACGGTCAAGAAATCTTTAGGACGGTCAAGTAGTCATTAGGACGGTCAAGAAGTCCTTAGGACGGTCAAGAAGTCCTTAGGACGGTCAAGAAGTCTTTAGGACGATCAAGTAGTCATTAGGACGGTCAATAAGTCCTTAGGACGGTCAAGAAGTCCTTAGGACGGTCAAGAAGTCTTTAGGACGGTCAAGTAGTCATTAGGACGGTCAAGAAGTCCTTAGGACGGTCAAGAGGTCCTATGGACCGTCAAGAAGTCCCAAGGACGGTCAAGAAGTCCTTAGGACGCTCAAGAAGTCCTTAGGACGGTCAAAAAGTACTTAGGACGGTCTAGAAGTCCTATGGACGGTCAAGAAGTACTTAGGACGGTCTAGAAGTCCTATGGACGGTCAAGAAGTATTTAGGACGATCAAGTAGTCATTAGGACGGTCAAGAAGTCCTTAGGACGGTCAAGAAGTACTTAGGACGGTCAAGAGGTCCTATGGACGGTCAAGAAGTATTTAGGACGATCAAGTAGACATTAGGACGGTCAAGAAGTCCTTAGGACGGTCAAGAAGTACTTAGGACGGTCTAGAAGTCCTATGGACGGTAAAGAAGTCCTTAGGACGGTCAAGAAGTCTTTAGGACGGTCAAGAAATCTTTAGGACGGTCAAGTAGTCATTAGGACGGTCAAGAAGTCCTTAGGACGGTCAAGAAGTCCTTAGGATGGTCAAGAAGTCTTTAGGACGATCAAGTAGTCATTAGGACGGTCAAGAAGTCCTTAGGACGGTCAAGAGGTCCTATGGACGGTCAAGAAGTATTTAGGACGATCAAGTAGTCATTAGGACGGTCATGAAGTCCTTAGGACGGTCAAGAAGTCCTTATGACGCTCAAGAAGTCCTTAGGACGGTCAAGAAGTACTTAGGACGGTCTAGAAGTCCTATGGACGGTCAAGAAGTACTTAGGACGGTCTAGAAGTCCTATGGACGGTCAAGAAGTCTTTAGGACGGTCAAGAAGTCTTTAGGACGGTCAAGAAGTCCTTAGGACGGTCAAGAAGTCTTTAGGACGATCAAGTAGTCATTAGGACGGTCAAGAAGTCCTTAGGACGGTCAAGAGGTCCTATGGACGGTCAAGAAGTATTTAGGACGATCAAGTAGTCATTAGGACGGTCAAGAAGTCCTTAGGACGGTCAAGAAGTACTTAGGACGGTCTAGAAGTCCTTTGGACGGTCAAGAAGTCCTTAGGACGGTCAAGAAGTCTTTAGGACGGTCAAGAAATCTTTAGGACGGTCAAGAAGTCCTTAGGATGGTCAAGAAGTCTTTAGGACGATCAAGTAGTCATTAGGACGGTCAAGAAGTCCTTAGGACGGTCAAGAGGTCCTATGGACGGTCAAGAAGTATTTAGGACGATCAAGTAGTCATTAGGACGGTCATGAAGTCCTTAGGACGGCCAAGAAGTCCTTAGGACGGTCAAGAGGTCCTATGGACGGTCAAGAAGTCCTTTGGACGGTCAAGAAGTCCTTAGGACTGGCAAGAAGTCCTTAGGACGGTCAAGAGGTCCTATGGACGGTCAAGAAGTTCTATGGACGGTCAAGTAGTCATTAGGACGGTCAAAAAGTCCTTAGGACGGTCAAGAAGTCCTTAGGACGGTCAAGAAGTCTTTAATACGGTCAAGAAGTTCTATGGACGGTCAAGAAGTCCTTAGGACGGTCAAGAAGTCTTTAGGACGGTCAAGAAGTCTTTAGGACGGTCAAGTAGTCATTAGGACGGTCAAGAAATCTTTAGGACGGTCAAGTAGTCATTAGGACGGTCAAGAAGTCCTTAGGACGGTCAAGAAGTCCTTAGGACGGTCAAGAAGTCTTTCTGACGATCAAGTAGTCATTAGGACGGTCAAGAAGTCCTATGGACGGTCAAGAAGTTCTATGGCCGGTCAAGAAGTCTTTAGGACGGTCAAGAAGTCTTTAGGACGGTCAAGTAGTCATTAGGACGGTCAAGAAATCTTTAGGACGGTCAAGTAGTCATTAGGACGGTCAAGAAGTCCTTAGGACGGTCAAGAAGTCCTTAGGACGGTCAAGAAGTCTTTAGGACGATCAAGTAGTCATTAGGACGGTCAATAAGTCCTTAGGACGGTCAAGAAGTCCTTAGGACGGTCAAGAAGTCTTTAGGACGGTCAAGTAGTCATTAGGACGGTCAAGAAGTCCTTAGGACGGTCAAGAGGTCCTATGGACCGTCAAGAAGTCCCAAGGACGGTCAAGAAGTCCTTAGGACGCTCAAGAAGTCCTTAGGACGGTCAAAAAGTACTTAGGACGGTCTAGAAGTCCTATGGACGGTCAAGAAGTACTTAGGACGGTCTAGAAGTCCTATGGACGGTCAAGAAGTATTTAGGACGATCAAGTAGTCATTAGGACGGTCAAGAAGTCCTTAGGACGGTCAAGAAGTACTTAGGACGGTCTAGAAGTCCTTTGGACGGTCAAGAAGTCCTTAGGACGGTCAAGAAGTCTTTAGGACGGTCAAGAAGTTCTATGGACGGTCAAGAAGTCCTATGGACGGTCAAGAAGTTCTATGGACGGTCAAGAAGTCCTTAGGACGGTCAAGAAGTCTTTAGGACGGTCAAGTAGTCATTAGGACGGTCAAGAAATCTTTAGGACGGTCAAGTAGTCATTAGGACGGTCAAGAAGTCCTTAGGACGGTCAAGAAGTCCTTAGGACGGTCAAGAAGTCCTTAGGACGGTCAAGAAGTCTTTCTGACGATCAAGTAGTCATTAGGACGGTCAAGAAGTCCTATGGACGGTCAAGAAGTTCTATGGACGGTCAAGAAGTCCTTAGGACGATCAAGTAGTCATTAGGACGGTCAATAAGTCCTTAGGACGGACAAGAAGTCCTTAGGACGGTCAAGAAGTCTTTAGGACGGTCAAGTAGTCATTAGGACGGTCAAGAAGTCCTTAGGACGGTCAAGAGGTCCTATGGACCGTCAAGAAGTCCCAAGGACGGTCAAGAAGTCCTTAGGACGCTCAAGAAGTCCTTAGGACGGTCAAGAAGTACTTAGGACGGTCTAGAAGTCCTATGGACGGTCATAAAGTACTTAGGACGGTCTAGAAGTCCTATGGACGGTCAAGAAGTCTTTAGGACGGTCAAGAAGTCTTTAGGACGGTCAAGTAGTCATTAGGACGGTCAATAAGTCCTTAGGACGGTCAAGAAGTCCTTAGGACGGTCAAGAAGTCTTTAGGACGGTCAAGTAGTCATTAGGACGGTCAAGAAGTCCTTAGGACGGTCAAGAAGTCTTTAGGACGGTCAAGTAGTCATTAGGACGGTCAAGAAATCTTTAGGACGGTCAAGTAGTCATTAGGACGGTCAAGAAGTCCTTAGGACGGTCAAGAAGTCCTTAGGACGGTCAAGAAGTCTTTAGGACGATCAAGTAGTCATTAGGACGGTCAATAAGTCCTTAGGACGGTCAAGAAGTCCTTAGGACGGTCAAGAAGTCTTTAGGACGGTCAAGTAGTCATTAGGACGGTCAAGAAGTCCTTAGGACGGTCAAGAGGTCCTATGGACCGTCAAGAAGTCCCAAGGACGGTCAAGAAGTCCTTAGGACGCTCAAGAAGTCCTTAGGACGGTCAAGAAGTACTTAGGACGGTCTAGAAGTCCTATGGACGGTCAAGAAGTACTTAGGATGGTCTAGAAGTCCTATGGACGGTCAAGAAGTATTTAGGACGATCAAGTAGTCATTAGGACGGTCAAGAAGTCCTTAGGACGGTCAAGAAGTACTTAGGACGGTCTAGAAGTCCTTTGGACGGTCAAGAAGTCCTTAGGACGGTCAAGAAGTCTTTAGGACGGTCAAGAAGTTCTATGGACGGTCAAGAAGTCCTATGGACGGTCAAGAAGTTCTATGGACGGTCAAGAAGTCCTTAGGACGGTCAAGAAGTCTTTAGGACGGTCAAGTAGTCATTAGGACGGTCAAGAAATCTTTAGGACGGTCAAGTAGTCATTAGGACGGTCAAGAAGTCCTTAGGACGGTCAAGAAGTCCTTAGGACGGTCAAGAAGTCTTTCTGACGATCAAGTAGTCATTAGGACGGTCAAGAAGTCCTATGGACGGTCAAGAAGTTCTATGGACGGTCAAGAAGTCCTTAGGACGGTCAAGAAGTCTTTAGGACGGTCAAGTAGTCATTAGGACGGTCAAGAAATCTTTAGGACGGTCAAGTAGTCATTAGGACGGTCAAGAAGTCCTTAGGACGGTCAAGAAGCCCTTAGGACGGTCAAGAAGTCTTTAGTACGATCAAGTAGTCATTAGGACGGTCAATAAGTCCTTAGGACGGTCAAGAAGTCCTTAGGACGGTCAAGAAGTCTTTAGGACGGTCAAGTAGTCATTAGGACGGTCAAGAAGTCCTTAGGACGGTCAAGAGGTCCTATGGACCGTCAAGAAGTCCCAAGGACGGTCAAGAAGTCCTTAGGACGCTCTAGAAGTCCTTAGGACGGTCAAGAAGTACTTAGGACGGTCTAGAAGTCCTATGGACGGTCAAGAAGTACTTAGGACGGTCAAGAAGTCCTAAGGACGGTCAAGAAGTCCTATGGACGGTCAAGAAGTTCTATGGACGGTCAAGAAGTCCTTAGGACGGTCAAGAAGTCTTTAGGACGGTCAAGTAGTCATTAGGACGGTCAAGAAATCTTTAGGACGGTCAAGTAGTCATTAGTACGGTCAAGAAGTCCTAAGGACGGTCAAGAAGTCCTAAGGACGGTCAAGAAGTCTTTCGGACGATCAAGTAGTCATTAGGACGGTCAAGAAGTCCTTAGGACGGTCAAGAAGTCTTTCTGACGATCAAGTAGTCATTAGGACGGTCAAGAAGTCCTATGGACGGTCAAGAAGTTCTATGGACGGTCAAGAAGTCCATAGGACGGTCAAGAAGTCTTTAGGACGGTCAAGTAGTCATTAGGATGGTCAAGAAATCTTTAGGACGGTCAAGTAGTCATTAGGACGGTCAAGAAGTCCTTAGGACGGTCAAGAAGTCCTTAGGACGGTCAAGAAGTCTTTAGGACGATCAAGTAGTAATTAGGACGGTCAATAAGTCCTTAGGACGGTCAAGAAGTCCTTAGGACGGTCAAGAAGTCTTTAGGACGGTCAAGTAGTCATTAGGACGGTCAAGAAGTCTTTAGGACGGTCAAGTAGTCATTAGGACGGTCAAGAAGTCCTTAGGACGGTCAAGAGGTCCTATGGACCGTCAAGAAGTCCCAAGGACGGTCAAGAAGTCCTTAGGACGCTCTAGAAGTCCTTAGGACGGTCAAGAAGTACTTAGGACGGTCTAGAAGTCCTATGGACGGTCAAGAAGTACTTAGGACGGTCAAGAAGTCCTAAGGACGGTCAAGAAGTCCTATGGACGGTCAAGAAGTTCTATGGACGGTCAAGAAGTCCTTAGGACGGTCAAGAAGTCTTTAGGACGGTCAAGTAGTCATTAGGACGGTCAAGAAATCTTTAGGACGGTCAAGTAGTCATTAGGACGGTCAAGAAGTCCTAAGGACGGTCAAGAAGTCCTAAGGACGGTCAAGAAGTCTTTCGGACGATCAAGTAGTCATTAGGACGGTCAAGAAGTCCTTAGGACGGTCAAGAAGTCTTTCTGACGATCAAGTAGTCATTAGGACGGTCAAGAAGGCCTATGGACGGTCAAGAAGTTCTATGGACGGTCAAGAAGTCCATAGGACGGTCAAGAAGTCTTTAGGACGGTCAAGTAGTCATTAGGATGGTCAAGAAATCTTTAGGACGGTCAAGTAGTCATTAGGACGGTCAAGAAGTCCTTAGGACGGTCAAGAAGTCCTTAGGACGGTCAAGAAGTCTTTAGGACGATCAAGTAGTAATTAGGACGGTCAATAAGTCCTTAGGACGGTCAAGAAGTCCTTAGGACGGTCAAGAAGTCTTTAGGACGGTCAAGTAGTCATTAGGACGGTCAAGAATTCCTTAGGACGGTCAAGAGGTCCTATGGACCGTCAAGAAGTCCCAAGGACGGTCAAGAAGTCCTTAGGACGCTCAAGAAGTCCTCCGGACGGTCAAGAAGTACTTAGGAAGGTCTAGAAGTCCTATGGACGGTCAAGAAGTCCTTAGGACGGTCAAGAAGTCCATAGGACGGTCAAGAAGTCCTATGGACGGTAAAGAAGTCCTATGGACGGTCAAGAAGTCCTTAGGACGGTCAAGAAGTCTTTAGGATGGTAAAGTAGTCATTAGGACGGTCAAGAAATCCTTAGGACAGTCAAGAAGTCTTTAGGACGGTCAAGTAGTCATTAGGACGGTCAAGAAGTCCTTTGGACGGTCAAGAAGTCCTTAGGACGGTCAAGAAGTCTTTAATACGGTCAATTAGTTATTAGGACGGTCAAGAAGTCCTAAGGACGGTCAAGAAGTCCTTAGGACGGTCAAGAAGTCTTTAGGACGGTCAAGTAGTCATTAGGACGGTCAAGAAATCTTTAGGACGGTCAAGAAGTCTTTCGGACGATCAAGTAGTCATTAGGACGGTCAAGAAGTCCTATGGACGGTCAAGAAGTTCTATGGACGGTCAAGTAGTCATTAGGACGGTCAAGAAGTCCTATGGACGGTCAAGAAGTTCTATGGACAATCAAGAAGTATTTAGGACGATCAAGTAGTCATTAGGACGCTCAAGAAGTCCTTAGGACGGTCGAGAAGTCCTAAGGACGGTCAAGAAGTCTTTCGGACGATCAAGTAGTCATTAGGACGGTCAAGAAGTCCTATTGACGGTCAAGAAGTTCTATGGACGGTCAAGAAGTCCATAGGACGGTCAAGAAGTCTTTAGGACGGTCAAGTAGTCATTAGGATGGTCAAGAAGTACTTAGGACGGTCTAGAAGTCCTATAAACGGTCAAGAAGTCCTTAGGACGGTCAAGAAGTCCTTAGGACGGTCAAGAAGTACTTAGGACGGTCAAGAAGTACTTAGGACGGTCAAGAAGTACTTAGGACGGTCTAGAAGTCCTAAGGACGGTCAAGAGGTCCTATGGACGGTCAAGAAGTCCTATGGACGGTCAAGAAGTCCTTAGGTCTGTCAAGCAGTCCTTAGGACGGGCAAGAGGTCCTATGGACGGTCAAGAAGTCCTAAGGACGGTCAAGAAGTCCTTAGGACGCTCAAGAAGTACTTAAGACGGTCTAGAAGTCCTATGGACGGTCAAGAAGTCCTTAGGACGGTCAAGTAGTCCTTAGGACGGTCAAGAAGTCTTTAGGACGGTCAAGTAAACATTAGGACGGTCAAGAAATCTTTAGGACGGTCAAGTAGTCATTAGGACGGTCAAGAAGTCCTTAGGACGGTCAAGTAGTCATTAGGACGGTCAAGAAGTCCTATGGACGGTCAAGAAGTCCTTAGGACGGTCAAGAAGTCTTTAGGACGGTCAAGTAGTCATTAGGACGGTCAAGAAATCTTTAGGACGGTCAAGTAGTCATTAGGACGGTCAAGAGGTCCTTAGGACGGTCAAGAATTCTTTAGGACGATCAAGTAGTCATTAGGACGGTCAATAAGTCCTTAGGACGGTCAAGAATTCCTTAGGACGGTCAAGAAGTCTTAAGGACGGTCAAGTAGTCCTTTGGACGGTCAAGAAGTCCTTAGGACGGTCAAGAAGTCTTTAGGACGGTCAAGAAATCTTTAGGACGGTCAAGTAGTCATTAGGACGGTCAAGAAGTCCTTAGGACGGTCAAGAAGTCCTTAGGACGGTCAAGAAGTCTTTAGGACGATCAAGTAGTCATTAGGACGGTCAAGAAGTCCTTAGGACGGTCAAGAGGTCCTATGGACGGTCAAGAAGTATTTAGGACGATCAAGTAGTCATTAGGACGGTCAAGAAGTCCTTAGGACGGTCAAGAAGTACTTAGGACGGTCTAGAAGTCCTTAGGACGGTCAAGAAGTCTTTAGGACGGTCAAGTAGTCATTAGGACGGTCAAGAAATCTTTAGGACGGTCAAGTAGTCATTAGGACGGTCAAGAAGTCCTTAGGACGGTCAAGAATTCTTTAGGACGATCAAGTAGTCATTAGGACGGTCAATAAGTCCTTAGGACGGTCAAGAATTCCTTAGGACGGTCAAGAAGTCTTTAGGACGGTCAAGTAGTCCTTTGGACGGTCAAGAAGTCCTTAGGACGGTCAAGAAGTCTTTAGGACGGTCAAGAAATCTTTAGGACGGTCAAGTAGTCATTAGGACGGTCAAGAAGTCCTTAGGACGGTCAAGAAGTCCTTAGGACGGTCAAGAAGTCTTTAGGACGATCAAGTAGTCATTAGGACGGTCAAGAAGTCCTTAGGACGGTCAAGAGGTCCTATGGACGGTCAAGAAGTATTTAGGACGATCAAGTAGTCCTATGGACGGTCAAGAAGTCATTAGGACGGTCAATAAGTCCTTAGGACGGTCAAGAAGTCCTTTGGACGGTCAAGAAGTCCTTAGGACTGTCAAGAAGTCCTTAGGACGGTCAAGAGGTCTTATGGACGGTCAAGAAGTTCTATGGACGGTCAAGTAGTCATTAGGACGGTCAAGAAGTCCTTAGGACGGTCAAGAAGTCCTTAGGACGTTCAAGAAGTCTTTAATACGGTCAAGAAGTTCTATGGACGGTCAAGAAGTCCTTAGGACGGTCAAGAAGTCTTTAGGACGGTCAAGAAGTCTTTAGGACGGTCAAGTAGTCATTAGGACGGTCAAGAAATCTTTAGGACGGTCAAGTAGTCATTAGGACGGTCAAGAAGTCCTTAGGACGGTTAAGAAGTCCTTAGGACGGTCAAGAAGTCTTTCTGACGATCAAGTAGTCATTAGGACGGTCAAGAAGTCCTATGGACGGTCAAGAAGTTCTATGGACGGTCAAGAAGTCCTTAGGACGGTCAAGAAGTCTTTAGGACGGTCAAGTAGTCATTAGGACGGTCAAGAAGTCCTTAGGACGGTCAAGAAGTCCTTAGGACGGTCAAGAAGTCTTTAGGACGATCAAGTAGTCATTAGGACGGTCAATAAGTCCTTAGGACGGTCAAGAAGTCCTTAGGACGGTCAAGAAGTCTTTAGGACGGTCAAGTAGTCATTAGGACGGTCAAGAAGTCCTTAGGACGGTCAAGAGGTCCTATGGACCGTCAAGAAGTCTCAAGGACGGTCAAGAAGTCCTTAGGACGCTCAAGAAGTCCTTAGGACGGTCAATAAGTACTTAGGACGGTCTAGAAGTCCTATGGACGGTCAAGAAGTACTTAGGACGGTCTAGAAGTCCTATGGACGGTCAAGAAGTCCATAGAACGGTCAAGAAGTCCTTAGGACGGTCAAGAAGTCCTATGGACGGTCAAGAAGTTCTATGGACGGTCAAGAAGTCCTTAGGACGGTCAAGAAGTCTTTAGGACGGTCAAGTAGTCATTAGGACGGTCAAGAAATCTTTAGGACGGTCAAGTAGTCATTAGGACGGTCAAGAAGTCCTAAGGACGGTCAAGAAGTCCTAAGGACGGTCAAGAAGTCTTTCGGACGATCAAGTAGTCATTAGGACGGTCAAGAAGTCCTATGGACGTTCAAGAAGTTCTATGGACGGTCAAGAAGTCCATAGGACGGTCAAGAAGTCTTTAGGACGGTCAAGTAGTCATTAGGATGGTCAAGAAATCTTTAGGACGGTCAAGTAGTCATTAGGACGGTCAAGAAGTCCTTAGGACGGTCAAGTAGTCATTAGGACGGTCAAGAAGTCCTTAGGACGGTCAAGAAGTCTTTAGGACGGTCAAGTAGTCATTAGGACGGTCAAGAAGTCCTTAGGACGGTCAAGAGGTCCTATGGACCGTCAAGAAGTCTCAAGGACGGTCAAGAAGTCCTTAGGACGCTCAAGAAGTCCTTAGGACGGTCAAGAAGTACTTAGGACGGTCTAGAAGTCCTATGGACGGTCAAGAAGTACTTAGGACGGTCAAGAGGTCCTATGGACCGTCAAGAAGTCTCAAGGACGGTCAAGAAGTCCTTAGGACGCTCAAGAAGTCCTTAGGACGGTCAAGAAGTACTTAGGACGGTCTAGAAGTCCTATGGACGGTCAAGAAGTACTTAGGACGGTCTAGAAGTCCTATGGACGGTCAAGAAGTCCATAGAACGGTCAAGAAGTCCTTAGGACGGTCAAGAAGTCCTATGGACGGTCAAGAAGTTCTATGGACGGTCAAGAAGTCCTTAGGACGGTCAAGAAGTCTTTAGGACGGTCAAGTAGTCATTAGGACGGTCAAGAAGTCCTATGGACGGTCAAGAAGTTCTATGGACGGTCAAGAAGTCCTTAGGACGGTCAAGAAGTCTTTAGGACGGTCAAGTAGTCATTAGGACGGTCAAGAAGTCCTTAGGACGGTCAAGAAGTCCTTAGGACGGTCAAGAAGTCTTTAGGACGATCAAGTAGTCATTAGGACGGTCAATAAGTCCTTAGGACGGTCAAGAAGTCCTTAGGACGGTCAAGAAGTCTTTAGGACGGTCAAGTAGTCATTAGGACGGTCAAGAAGTCCTTAGGACGGTCAAGAGGTCCTATGGACCGTCAAGAAGTCTCAAGGACGGTCAAGAAGTCCTTAGGACGCTCAAGAAGTCCTTAGGACGGTCAAGAAGTACTTAGGACGGTCTAGAAGTCCTATGGACGGTCAAGAAGTACTTAGGACGGTCTAGAAGTCCTATGGACGGTCAAGAAGTCCATAGAACGGTCAAGAAGTCCTTAGGACGGTCAAGAAGTCCTATGGACGGTCAAGAAGTTCTATGGACGGTCAAGAAGTCCTTAGGACGGTCAAGAAGTCTTTAGGACGGTCAAGTAGTCATTAGGACGGTCAAGAAATCTTTAGGACGGTCAAGTAGTCATTAGGACGGTCAAGAAGTCCTAAGGACGGTCAAGAAGTCCTAAGGACGGTCAAGAAGTCTTTCGGACGATCAAGTAGTCATTAGGACGGTCAAGAAGTCCTATGGACGTTCAAGAAGTTCTATGGACGGTCAAGAAGTCCATAGGACGGTCAAGAAGTCTTTAGGACGGTCAAGTAGTCATTAGGATGGTCAAGAAATCTTTAGGACGGTCAAGTAGTCATTAGGACGGTCAAGAAGTCCTTAGGACGGTCAAGTAGTCATTAGGACGGTCAAGAAGTCCTTAGGACGGTCAAGAAGTCTTTAGGACGGTCAAGTAGTCATTAGGACGGTCAAGAAGTCCTTAGGACGGTCAAGAGGTCCTATGGACCGTCAAGAAGTCTCAAGGACGGTCAAGAAGTCCTTAGGACGCTCAAGAAGTCCTTAGGACGGTCAAGAAGTACTTAGGACGGTCTAGAAGTCCTATGGACGGTCAAGAAGTACTTAGGACGGTCAAGAGGTCCTATGGACCGTCAAGAAGTCTCAAGGACGGTCAAGAAGTCCTTAGGACGCTCAAGAAGTCCTTAGGACGGTCAAGAAGTACTTAGGACGGTCTAGAAGTCCTATGGACGGTCAAGAAGTACTTAGGACGGTCTAGAAGTCCTATGGACGGTCAAGAAGTCCATAGAACGGTCAAGAAGTCCTTAGGACGGTCAAGAAGTCCTATGGACGGTCAAGAAGTTCTATGGACGGTCAAGAAGTCCTTAGGACGGTCAAGAAGTCTTTAGGACGGTCAAGTAGTCATTAGGACGGTCAAGAAATCTTTAGGACGGTCAAGTAGTCATTAGGACGGTCAAGAAGTCTTTAGGACGATCAAGTAGTCATAAGGACGGTCAATAAGTCCTTAGGACGGTCAAGAAGTCCTTAGGACGGTCAAGAAGACTTTAGGACGGTCAAGTAGTCATTAGGACGGTCAAGAAATCTTTAGGACGGTCAAGTAGTCATTAGGACGGTCAAGAAGTCCTTAGGACGGTCAAGAAGTCCTTAGGACGGTCAAGAAGTCTTTAGGACGATCAAGTAGTCATTAGGACGGTCAAGAAGTCCTTAGGACGGTCAAGAGGTCCTATGGACGGTCAAGAAGTATTTAGGACGATCAAGTAGTCCTATGGACGGTCAAGAAGTCATTAGGACGGTCAATAAGTCCTTAGGACGGTCAAGAAGTCCTTTGGACGGTCAAGAAGTCCTTAGGACTGTCAAGAAGTCCTTAGGACGGTCAAGAGGTCTTATGGACGGTCAAGAAGTTCTATGGACGGTCAAGTAGTCATTAGGACGGTCAAGAAGTCCTTAGGACGGTCAAGAAGTCCTTAGGACGTTCAAGAAGTCTTTAATACGGTCAAGAAGTTCTATGGACGGTCAAGAAGTCCTTAGGACGGTCAAGAAGTCTTTAGGACGGTCAAGAAGTCTTTAGGACGGTCAAGTAGTCATTAGGACGGTCAAGAAATCTTTAGGACGGTCAAGTAGTCATTAGGACGGTCAAGAAGTCCTTAGGACGGTTAAGAAGTCCTTAGGACGGTCAAGAAGTCTTTCTGACGATCAAGTAGTCATTAGGACGGTCAAGAAGTCCTATGGACGGTCAAGAAGTTCTATGGACGGTCAAGAAGTCCTTAGGACGGTCAAGAAGTCTTTAGGACGGTCAAGTAGTCATTAGGACGGTCAAGAAGTCCTTAGGACGGTCAAGAAGTCCTTAGGACGGTCAAGAAGTCTTTAGGACGATCAAGTAGTCATTAGGACGGTCAATAAGTCCTTAGGACGGTCAAGAAGTCCTTAGGACGGTCAAGAAGTCTTTAGGACGGTCAAGTAGTCATTAGGACGGTCAAGAAGTCCTTAGGACGGTCAAGAGGTCCTATGGACCGTCAAGAAGTCTCAAGGACGGTCAAGAAGTCCTTAGGACGCTCAAGAAGTCCTTAGGACGGTCAAGAAGTACTTAGGACGGTCTAGAAGTCCTATGGACGGTCAAGAAGTACTTAGGACGGTCTAGAAGTCCTATGGACGGTCAAGAAGTCCATAGAACGGTCAAGAAGTCCTTAGGACGGTCAAGAAGTCCTATGGACGGTCAAGAAGTTCTATGGACGGTCAAGAAGTCCTTAGGACGGTCAAGAAGTCTTTAGGACGGTCAAGTAGTCATTAGGACGGTCAAGAAATCTTTAGGACGGTCAAGTAGTCATTAGGACGGTCAAGAAGTCCTAAGGACGGTCAAGAAGTCCTAAGGACGGTCAAGAAGTCTTTCGGACGATCAAGTAGTCATTAGGACGGTCAAGAAGTCCTATGGACGTTCAAGAAGTTCTATGGACGGTCAAGAAGTCCATAGGACGGTCAAGAAGTCTTTAGGACGGTCAAGTAGTCATTAGGATGGTCAAGAAATCTTTAGGACGGTCAAGTAGTCATTAGGACGGTCAAGAAGTCCTTAGGACGGTCAAGTAGTCATTAGGACGGTCAAGAAGTCCTTAGGACGGTCAAGAAGTCTTTAGGACGGTCAAGTAGTCATTAGGACGGTCAAGAAGTCCTTAGGACGGTCAAGAGGTCCTATGGACCGTCAAGAAGTCTCAAGGACGGTCAAGAAGTCCTTAGGACGCTCAAGAAGTCCTTAGGACGGTCAAGAAGTACTTAGGACGGTCTAGAAGTCCTATGGACGGTCAAGAAGTACTTAGGACGGTCAAGAGGTCCTATGGACCGTCAAGAAGTCTCAAGGACGGTCAAGAAGTCCTTAGGACGCTCAAGAAGTCCTTAGGACGGTCAAGAAGTACTTAGGACGGTCAAGAAGTCCTATGGACGGTCAAGAAGTACTTAGGACGGTCTAGAAGTCCTATGGACGGTCAAGAAGTCCATAGAACGGTCAAGAAGTCCTTAGGACGGTCAAGAAGTCCTATGGACGGTCAAGAAGTTCTATGGACGGTCAAGAAGTCCTTAGGACGGTCAAGAAGTCTTTAGGACGGTCAAGTAGTCATTAGGACGGTCAAGAAATCTTTAGGACGGTCAAGTAGTCATTAGGACGGTCAAGAAGTCTTTAGGACGATCAAGTAGTCATAAGGACGGTCAATAAGTCCTTAGGACGGTCAAGAAGTCCTTAGGACGGTCAAGAAGACTTTAGGACGGTCAAGTAGTCATTAGGACGGTCAAGAAGTCCTTAGGACGGTCAAGAAGTCTTTAGGACGGTCAAGTAGTCATTAGGACGGTCAAGAAGTCCTTAGGACGGTCAAGAGGTCCTATGGACCGTCAAGAAGTCTCAAGGACGGTCAAGAAGTCCTTAGGACGCTCAAGAAGTCCTTAGGACGGTCAAGAAGTACTTAGGACGGTCTAGAAGTCCTATGGACGGTCAAGAAGTACTTAGGACGGTCTAGAAGTCCTATGGACGGTCAAGAAGTCCTTAGGACGGTCAAGAAGTCTTTAGGACGGTCAAGTAGTCATTAGGACGGTCAAGAAATCTTTAGGACGGTCAAGTAGTCATTAGGACGGTCAAGAAGTCTTTAGGACGATCAAGTAGTCATTAGGACGGTCAATAAGTCCTTAGGACGGTCAAGAAGTCCTTAGGACGGTCAAGAAGTCTTTAGGACGGTCAAGAAGTCTTTAGGACGGTCAAGTAGTCATTAGGACGGTCAAGAAGTCCTTAGGACGGTCAAGAGGTCCTATGGACCGTCAAGAAGTCTCAAGGACGGTCAAGAAGTCCTTAGGACGCTCAAGAAGTCCTTAGGACGGTCAAGAAGTACTTAGGACGGTCTAGAAGTCCTATGGACGGTCAAGAAGTACTTAGGACGGTCAAGAGGTCCTATGGACCGTCAAGAAGTCTCAAGGACGGTCAAGAAGTCCTTAGGACGCTCAAGAAGTCCTTAGGACGGTCAAGAAGTACTTAGGACGGTCTAGAAGTCCTATGGACGGTCAAGAAGTACTTAGGACGGTCTAGAAGTCCTATGGACGGTCAAGAAGTCCATAGAACGGTCAAGAAGTCCTTAGGACGGTCAAGAAGTCCTATGGACGGTCAAGAAGTTCTATGGACGGTCAAGAAGTCCTTAGGACGGTCAAGAAGTCTTTAGGACGGTCAAGTAGTCATTAGGACGGTCAAGAAATCTTTAGGACGGTCAAGTAGTCATTAGGACGGTCAAGAAGTCTTTAGGACGATCAAGTAGTCATTAGGACGGTCAAGAAGTCCTTAGGACGGTCAAGAAGACTTTAGGACGGTCAAGTAGTCATTAGGACGGTCAAGAAGTCCTTAGGACGGTCAAGAAGTCTTTAGGACGGTCAAGTAGTCATTAGGACGGTCAAGAAGTCCTTAGGACGGTCAAGAGGTCCTATGGACCGTCAAGAAGTCTCAAGGACGGTCAAGAAGTCCTTAGGACGCTCAAGAAGTCCTTAGGACGGTCAAGAAGTACTTAGGACGGTCTAGAAGTCCTATGGACGGTCAAGAAGTACTTAGGACGGTCTAGAAGTCCTATGGACGGTCAAGAAGTCCATAGAACGGTCAAGAAGTCCTTAGGACGGTCAAGAAGTCCTATGGACGGTCAAGAAGTTCTATGGACGGTCAAGAAGTCCTTAGGACGGTCAAGAAGTCTTTAGGACGGTCAAGTAGTCATTAGGACGGTCAAGAAATCTTTAGGACGGTCAAGTAGTCATTAGGACGGTCAAGAAGTCTTTAGGACGATCAAGTAGTCATTAGGACGGTCAATAAGTCCTTAGGACGGTCAAGAAGTCCTTAGGACGGTCAAGAAGTCTTTAGGACGGTCAAGTAGTCATTAGGACGGTCAAGAAGTCCTTAGGACGGTCAAGAGGTCCTATGGACCGTCAAGAAGTCTCAAGGACGGTCAAGAAGTCCTTAGGACGCTCAAGAAGTCCTTAGGACGGTCAAGAAGTACTTAGGACGGTCTAGAAGTCCTATTGACGGTCAAGAAGTACTTAGGACGGTCTAGAAGTCCTATGGACGGTCAAGAAGTCCATAGAACGGTCAAGAAGTCCTTAGGACGGTCAAGAAGTCCTATGGACGGTCAAGAAGTTCTATGGACGGTCAAGAAGTCCTTAGGACGGTCAAGAAGTCTTTAGGACGGTCAAGTAGTCATTAGGACGGTCAAGAAATCTTTAGGACGGTCAAGTAGTCATTAGGACGGTCAAGAAGTCCTAAGGACGGTCAAGAAGTCCTAAGGACGGTCAAGAAGTCTTTCGGACGATCAAGTAGTCATTAGGACGGTCAAGAAGTCCTATGGACGTTCAAGAAGTTCTATGGACGGTCAAGAAGTCCATATGACGGTCAAGAAGTCTTTAGGACGGTCAAGTAGTCATTAGGATGGTCAAGAAATCTTTAGGACGGTCAAGTAGTCATTAGGACGGTCAAGAAGTCCTTAGGACGGTCAAGAAGTCCTTAGGACGGTCAAGAAGTCTTTAGGACGATCAAGTAGTAATTAGGACGGTCAATAAGTCCTTAGGACGGTCAAGAAGTCCTTAGGACGGTCAAGAAGTCTTTAGGACGGTCAAGTAGTCATTAGGACGGTCAAGAAGTCCTTAGGACGGTCAAGAGGTCCTATGGACCGTCAAGAAGTCCCAAGGACGGTCAAGAAGTCCTTAGGACGCTCAAGAAGTCCTCCGGACGGTCAAGAAGTACTTAGGACGGTCTAGAAGTCCTATGGACGGTCAAGAAGTCCTTAGGACGGTCAAGAAGTCCATAGGACGGTCAAGAAGTCCTATGGACGGTAAAGAAGTCCTATGGACGGTCAAGAAGTCCTTAGGACGGTCAAGAAGTCTTAAGGACGGTAAAGTAGTCATTAGGACGGTCAAGAAATCCTTAGGACTGTCAAGAAGTCTTTAGGACGGTCAAGTAGTCATTAGGACGGTCAAGAAGTCCTTTGGACGGTCAAGAAGTCCTTAGGACGGTCAAGAAGTCTTTAATACGGTCAATTAGTTATTAGGACGGTCAAGAAGTCCTAAGGACGGTCAAGAAGTCCTTAGGACGGTCAAGAAGTCTTTAGGACGGTCAAGTAGTCATTAGGACGGTCAAGAAATCTTTAGGACGGTCAAGTAGCCATTAGGACGGTCAAGAAGTCCTTAGGACGGTCAAGAAGTCCTTAGGACGGTCAAGAAGTCCTTAGGACGGTCAAGTAGTCATTAGGACGGTCAAGAAGTCATATGGACTGTCAAGAAGTTCTATGGACGGTCAAGAAGTATTTAGGACGATCAAGTAGTCATTAGGACGCTCAAGAAGTCCTAAGGACGGTCAAGAAGTACTTAGGACGGTCTAGAAGTCCTATGGACGGTCAAGAAGTCCTTAGGACGGTCAAGAAGTCCTTAGGACGGTCAAGAAGTACTTAGGACGGTCAAGAAGTACTTAGGACGGTCAAGAAGTACTTAGGACGGTCTAGAAGCCTAAGGACGGTCAAGAGGTCCTATGGACGGTCAAGAAGTCCTATGGACGGTCAAGAAGTCCTTAGGTCTGTCAAGAAGTCCTTAGGACGGGCAAGAGGTCCTATGGACGGTCAAGAAGTCCTAAGGACGGTCAAGTAGTCCTTAGGACGCTCAAGAAGTACTTAGGACGGTCTAGAAGTCCTATGGACGGTCAAGAAGTCCTTAGGACGGTCAAGAAGTCCTTAGGACGGTCAAGAAGTCTTTAGGACGGTCAAGTAAACATTAGGACGGTCAAGAAATCTTTAGGACGGTCAAGTAGTCATTAGGACGGTCAAGAAGTCCTTAGGACGGTCAAGTAGTCATTAGGACGGTCAAGAAGTCCTATGGACGGTCAAGAAGTTCTATGGACGGTCAAGAAGTACTTAGGACGGTCTAGAAGTCCTATGGACGGTCAAGAAGTCCATAGAACGGTCAAGAAGTCCTTAGGACGGTCAAGAAGTCCTATGGACGGTCAAGAAGTTCTATGGACGGTCAAGAAGTCCTTAGGACGGTCAAGAAGTCTTTAGGACGGTCAAGTAGTCATTAGGACGGTCAAGAAATCTTTAGGACGGTCAAGTAGTCATTAGGACGGTCAAGAAGTCCTAAGGACGGTCAAGAAGTCCTAAGGACGGTCAAGAAGTCTTTCGGACGATCAAGTAGTCATTAGGACGGTCAAGAAGTCCTATGGACGGTCAAGAAGTTCTATGGACGGTCAAGAAGTCCATAGGACGGTCAAGAAGTCTTTAGGACGGTCAAGTAGTCATTAGGATGGTCAAGAAATCTTTAGGACGGTCAAGTAGTCATTAGGGCGGTCAAGAAGTCCTTAGGACGGTCAAGAAGTCCTTAGGACGGTCAAGAAGTCTTTAGGACGATCAAGTAGTAATTAGGACGGTCAATAAGTCCTTAGGACGGTCAAGAAGTCCTTAGGACGGTCAAGAAGTCTTTAGGACGGTCAAGTAGTCATTAGGACGGTCAAGAAGTCCTTAGGACGGTCAAGAGGTCCTATGGACCGTCAAGAAGTCCCAAGGACGGTCAAGAAGTCCTTAGGACGCTCAAGAAGTCCTCCGGACGGTCAAGAAGTACTTAGGACGGTCTAGAAGTCCTATGGACGGTCAAGAAGTCCTTAGGACGGTCAAGAAGTCCATAGGACGGTCAAGAAGTCGTATGGACGGTAAAGAAGTCCTATGGACGGTCAAGAAGTCCTTAGGACGGTCAAGAAGTCTTTAGGACGGTAAAGTAGTCATTAGGACGGTCAAGAAATCCTTAGGACTGTCAAGAAGTCTTTAGGACGGTCAAGTAGTCATTAGGACGGTCAAGAAGTCCTTTGGACGGTCAAGAAGTCCTTAGGACGGTCAAGAAGTCTTTAATACGGTCAATTAGTTATTAGGACGGTCAAGAAGTCCTAAGGACGGTCAAGAAGTCCTTAGGACGGTCAAGAAGTCTTTAGGACGGTCAAGTAGTTATTAGGACGGTCAAGAAATCTTTAGGACGGTCAAGTAGTCATTAGGACGGTCAAGAAGTCCTTAGGACGGTCAAGAAGTCCTTAGGACGGTCAAGAAGTCCTTAGGACGGTCAAGTAGTCATTAGGACGGTCAAGAAGTCCTATGGACGGTCAAGAAGTTCTATGGACGGTCAAGAAGTATTTAGGACGATCAAGTAGTCATTAGGACGCTCAAGAAGTCTTTAATACGGTCAATTAGTTATTAGGACGGTCAAGAAGTCCTAAGGACGGTCAAGAAGTCCTAAGGACGGTCAAGAAGTCCTTAGGACGGTCAAGAAGTCTTTAGGACGGTCAAGTAGTCATTAGGACGGTCAAGAAACATTTAGGACGGTCAAGTAGTCATTAGGACGGTCAAGAAGTCTTTAGGACGGTCAAGTAGTCATTAGGACGGTCAAGAAATCTTTAGGACGGTCAAGTAGTCATTAGGACGGTCAAGAAGTCCTAAGGACGGTCAAGAAGTCCTAAGGACGGTCAAGAAGTCTTTCGGACGATCAAGTAGTCATTAGGACGGTCAAGAAGTCCTATGGACGTTCAAGAAGTTCTATGGACGGTCAAGAAGTCCATAGGACGGTCAAGAAGTCCTTAGGACGGTCAAGAAGTCCTTAGGACGGTCAAGAAGTACTTAGGACGGTCAAGAAGTACTTAGGACGGTCAAGAAGTACTTAGGACGGTCTAGAAGTCCTAAGGACGGTCAAGAGGTCCTATGGACGGTCAAGAAGTCCTATGGACGGTCAAGAAGTCCTTAGGTCTGTCAAGCAGTCCTTAGGACGGGCAAGAGGTCCTATGGACGGTCAAGAAGTCCTAAGGACGGTCAAGAAGTCCTTAGGACGCTCAAGAAGTACTTAAGACGGTCTAGAAGTCCTATGGACGGTCAAGAAGTCCTTATGACGGTCAAGAAGTCCTTAGGACGGTCAAGAAGTCTTTAGGACGGCCAAGTAAACATTAGGACGGTCAAGAAATCTTTAGGACGGTCAAGTAGTCATTAGGACGGTCAAGAAGTCCTTAGGACGGTCAAGTAGTCATTAGGACGGTCAAGAAGTCCTATGGACGGTCAAGAAGTTCTATGGACGGTCAAGAAGTCCTTAGGACGGTCAAGAAGTCTTTAGGACGGTTAAGTAGTCATTTGGACGGTCAAGAATTCTTTAGGACGGTCAAGTAGTCATTAGGCCGGTCAAGAAGTCCTTAGGACGGTCAAGAAGTCTTTAGGACGATCAAGTAGTCATTATGAGCGTCAATAAGTCCTTAGGACGGTCAAGAATTCCTTAGGACGGTCAAGAAGTCTTTAGGACGGTCAAGTAGTCCTTTGGACGGTCAAGAAGTCCTTAGGACGGTCAAGAAGTCTTTAGGACGGTCAAGAAATCTTTAGGACGGTCAAGTAGTCATTAGGACGGTCAAGAAGTCCTTAGGACGGTCAAGAAGTCTTTAGGACGATCAAGTAGTCATTAGGACGGTCAAGAAGTCCTTAGGACGGTCAAGAGGTCCTATGGACGGTCAAGAAGTATTTAGGACGATCAAGTAGTCATTAGGACGGTCAAGAAGTCCTTAGGACGGTCAAGAAGTACTTAGGACGGTCTAGAAGTCCTATGGACGGTCAAGAAGTCCTTAGGACGGTCAAGAGGTCCTATGGACGGTCAAGAAGTCCTTTGGACGGTCAAGAAGTCCTTAGGACTGTCAAGAAGTCCTTAGGACGGTCAAGAGGTCCTATGGACGGTCAAGAAGTTCTATGGACGGTCAAGAAGTCTTTAATACGGTCAAGAAGTTCTATGGACGGTCAAGAAGTCCTTAGGACGGTCAAGAAGTCTTTAGGACGGTCAAGAAGTCTTTAGGACGGTCAAGTAGTCATTAGGACGGTCAAGAAATCTTTAGGACGGTCAAGTAGTCATTAGGACGGTCAAGAAGTCCTTAGGACGGTCAAGAAGACCTTAGGACGGTCAAGAAGTCTTTCTGACGATCAAGTAGTCATTAGGACGGTCAAGAAGTCCTATGGACGGTCAAGAAGTTCTATGGACGGTCAAGAAGTCCTTAAGACGGTCAAGAAGTCTTTAGGACGGTCAAGTAGTCATTAGGACGGTCAAGAAATCTTTAGGACGGTCAAGTAGTCATTAGGACGGTCAAGAAGTCCTTAGGACGGTCAAGAAGTCCTTTGGACGGTAAAGAAGTCCTTAGGACTGTCAAGAAGTCCTTAGGACGGTCAAGAGGTCCTATGGACGGTCAAGAAGTTCTATGGACGGTCAAGTAGTCATTAGGACGGTCAAGAAGTCCTTAAGACGGTCAAGAAGTCCTTAGGACGGTCAAGAAGTCTTTAATACGGTCAAGAAGTTCTATGGACGGTCAAGAAGTCCTTAGGACGGTCAAGAAGTCTTTAGGACGGTCAAGAAGTCTTTAGGACGGTCAAGTAGTCATTAGGACGGTCAAGAAATCTTTAGGACGGTCAAGTAGTCATTAGGACGGTCAAGAAGTCCTTAGGACGGTCAAGAAGTCTTTCTGACGATCAAGTAGTCATTAGGACGGTCAAGAAGTCCTATGGACGGTCAAGAAGTTCTATGGACGGTCAAGAAGTCCTTAAGACGGTCAAGAAGTCTTTAGGACGGTCAAGTAGTCATAAGGACGGTCAAGAAATCTTTAGGACGGTCAAGTAGTCATTAGGACGGTCAAGAAGTCCTTAGGACGGTCAAGAAGTCCTTAGGACGGTCAAGAAGTCTTTAGGACGATCAAGTAGTCATTAGGACGATCAATAAGTCCTTAGGACGGTCAAGAAGTCCTTAGGACGGTCAAGAAGTCTTTAGGACGGTCAAGTAGTCATTAGGACGGTCAAGAAGTCCTTAGGACGGTCAAGAGGTCCTATGGACCGTCAAGAAGTCCCAAGGACGGTCAAGAAGTCCTTAGGACGCTCAAGAAGTCCTTAGGACGGTCAAGAAGTACTTAGGACGGTCTAGAAGTCCTATGGACGGTCAAGAAGTACTTAGGACGGTCTAGAAGTCCTATGGAGGGTCAAGAAGTCCATAGAACGGTCAAGAAGTCCTTAGGACGGTCAAGAAGTCCTATGGACGGTCAAGAAGTTCTATGGACGGTCAAGAAGTCCTTAGGACGGTCAAGAAGTCTTTAGGACGGTCAAGTAGTCATTAGGACGGTCAAGAAATCTTTAGGACGGTCAAGTAGTCATTAGGACGGTCAAGAAGTCCTAAGAACGGTCAAGAAGTCCTAAGGACGGTCAAGAAGTCTTTCGGACGATCAAGTAGTCATATGGACGGTCAAGAAGTTCTATGGACGGTCAAGAAGTCCATAGGACGGTCAAGAAGTCTTTAGGACGTTCAAGTAGTCATTAGGATGGTCAAGAAATCTTTAGGACGGTCAAGTAGTCATTAGGACGGTCAAGAAGTCCTTAGGACGGTCAAGAAGTCCTTAGGACGGTCAAGAAGTCTTTAGGACGATCAAGTAGTAATTAGGACGGTCAATAAGTCCTTAGGACGGTCAAGAAGTCCTTAGGACGGTCAAGAAGTCTTTAGGACGGTCAAGTAGTCATTAGGACGGTCAAGAAGTCCTTAGGACGGTCAAGAGGTCCTATGGACCGTCAAGAAGTCCCAAGGACGGTCAAGAAGTCCTTAGGACGCTCAAGAAGTCCTCCGGACGGTCAAGAAGTACTTAGGACGGTCTAGAAGTCCTATGGACGGTCAAGAAGTCCTTAGGACGGTCAAGAAGTCCATAGGACGGTCAAGAAGTCCTATGGACGGTAAAGAAGTCCTATGGACGGTCAAGAAGTCATTAGGACGGTCAAGAAGTCTTTAGGACGGTAAAGTAGTCATTAGGACGGTCAAGAAATCCTTCGGACTGTCAAGAAGTCTTTAGGACGGTCAAGTAGTCATTAGGACGGTCAAGAAGTCCTTTGGACGGTCAAGAAGTCCTTAAGACGGTCAAGAAGTCTTTAATACGGTCAATTAGTTATTAGGACGGTCAAGAAGTCCTAAGGACGGTCAAGAAGTCCTTAGGACGGTCAAGAAATCTTTAGGACAGTCAAGTAGTCATTAGGACGGTCAAGAAGTCCTTAGGACGGTCAAGAAGTCCTTAGGACGGTCAAGAAGTCCTTAGGACGGTCAAGTAGTCATTAGGACGGTCAAGAAGTCCTATGGACGGTCAAGAAGTTCTATGGACGGTCAAGAAGTATTTAGGACGATCAAGTAGTCATTAGGACGCTCAAGAAGTCCTTAGGACGGTCAAGAAGTACTTAGGACGGTCTAGAAGTCCTATGGACGGTCAAGAAGTCCTTAGGACGGTCAAGAAGTCCTTAGGACGGTCAAGAAGTACTTAGGACGGTCAAGAAGTACTTAGGACGGTCTAGAAGCCTAAGGACGGTCAAGAGGTCCTATGGACGGTCAAGAAGTCCTATGGACGGTCAAGAAGTCCTTAGGTCTGTCAAGAAGTCCTTAGGACGGGCAAGAGGTCCTATGGACGGTCAAGAAGTCCTAAGGACGGTCAAGAAGTCCTTAGGACGCTCAAGAAGTACTTAGGACGGTCTAGAAGTCCTATGGACGGTCAAGAAGTCCTTAGGACGGTCAAGAAGTCCTTAGGACGGTCAAGAAGTCTTTAGGACGGTCAAGTAAACATTAGGACGGTCAAGAAATCTTTAGGACGGTCAAGTAGTCATTAGGACGGTCAAGAAGTCCTATGGACGGTCAAGAAGTTCTATGGACGGTCAAGAAGTACTTAGGACGGTCTAGAAGTCCTATGGACGGTCAAGAAGTCCATAGAACGGTCAAGAAGTCCTTAGGACGGTCAAGAAGTCTTTAGGACGGTCAAGTAGTCATTAGGACGGTCAAGAAATCTTTAGGACGGTCAAGTAGTCATTAGGACGGTCAAGAAGTCCTAAGGACGGTCAAGAAGTCCTAAGGACGGTCAAGAAGTCTTTCGGACGATCAAGTAGTCATTAGGACGGTCAAGAAGTCCTATGGACGGTCAAGAAGTTCTATGGACGGTCAAGAAGTCCATAGGACGGTCAAGAAGTCTTTAGGACGGGCAAGAGGTCCTATGGACGGTCAAGAAGTCCTAAGGACGGTCAAGAAGTCCTTAGGACGCTCAAGAAGTACTTAGGACGGTCTAGAAGTCCTATGGACGGTCAAGAAGTACTTAGGACGGTCTAGAAGTCCTATGGAGGGTCAAGAAGTCCATAGAACGGTCAAGAAGTCCTTAGGACGGTCAAGAAGTCCTATGGACGGTCAAGAAGTTCTATGGACGGTCAAGAAGTCCTTAGGACGGTCAAGAAGTCTTTAGGACGGTCAAGTAGTCATTAGGACGGTCAAGAAATCTTTAGGACGGTCAAGTAGTCATTAGGACGGTCAAGAAGTCCTAAGAACGGTCAAGAAGTCCTAAGGACGGTCAAGAAGTCTTTCGGACGATCAAGTAGTCATATGGACGGTCAAGAAGTTCTATGGACGGTCAAGAAGTCCATAGGACGGTCAAGAAGTCTTTAGGACGTTCAAGTAGTCATTAGGATGGTCAAGAAATCTTTAGGACGGTCAAGTAGTCATTAGGACGGTCAAGAAGTCCTTAGGACGGTCAAGAAGTCCTTAGGACGGTCAAGAAGTCTTTAGGACGATCAAGTAGTAATTAGGACGGTCAATAAGTCCTTAGGACGGTCAAGAAGTCCTTAGGACGGTCAAGAAGTCTTTAGGACGGTCAAGTAGTCATTAGGACGGTCAAGAAGTCCTTAGGACGGTCAAGAGGTCCTATGGACCGTCAAGAAGTCCCAAGGACGGTCAAGAAGTCCTTAGGACGCTCAAGAAGTCCTCCGGACGGTCAAGAAGTACTTAGGACGGTCTAGAAGTCCTATGGACGGTCAAGAAGTCCTTAGGACGGTCAAGAAGTCCATAGGACGGTCAAGAAGTCCTATGGACGGTAAAGAAGTCCTATGGACGGTCAAGAAGTCATTAGGACGGTCAAGAAGTCTTTAGGACGGTAAAGTAGTCATTAGGACGGTCAAGAAATCCTTCGGACTGTCAAGAAGTCTTTAGGACGGTCAAGTAGTCATTAGGACGGTCAAGAAGTCCTTTGGACGGTCAAGAAGTCCTTAAGACGGTCAAGAAGTCTTTAATACGGTCAATTAGTTATTAGGACGGTCAAGAAGTCCTAAGGACGGTCAAGAAGTCCTTAGGACGGTCAAGAAATCTTTAGGACAGTCAAGTAGTCATTAGGACGGTCAAGAAGTCCTTAGGACGGTCAAGAAGTCCTTAGGACGGTCAAGAAGTCCTTAGGACGGTCAAGTAGTCATTAGGACGGTCAAGAAGTCCTATGGACGGTCAAGAAGTTCTATGGACGGTCAAGAAGTATTTAGGACGATCAAGTAGTCATTAGGACGCTCAAGAAGTCCTTAGGACGGTCAAGAAGTACTTAGGACGGTCTAGAAGTCCTATGGACGGTCAAGAAGTCCTTAGGACGGTCAAGAAGTCCTTAGGACGGTCAAGAAGTACTTAGGACGGTCAAGAAGTACTTAGGACGGTCTAGAAGCCTAAGGACGGTCAAGAGGTCCTATGGACGGTCAAGAAGTCCTATGGACGGTCAAGAAGTCCTTAGGTCTGTCAAGAAGTCCTTAGGACGGGCAAGAGGTCCTATGGACGGTCAAGAAGTCCTAAGGACGGTCAAGAAGTCCTTAGGACGCTCAAGAAGTACTTAGGACGGTCTAGAAGTCCTATGGACGGTCAAGAAGTCCTTAGGACGGTCAAGAAGTCCTTAGGACGGTCAAGAAGTCTTTAGGACGGTCAAGTAAACATTAGGACGGTCAAGAAATCTTTAGGACGGTCAAGTAGTCATTAGGACGGTCAAGAAGTCCTATGGACGGTCAAGAAGTTCTATGGACGGTCAAGAAGTCCATAGGACGGTCAAGAAGTCTTTAGGACGGTCAAGTAGTCATTAGGATGGTCAAGAAGTCTTTAGGACGGTCAAGTAGTCATTAGGACGGTCAAGAAGTCCTTAGGACGGTCAAGAAGTCCTTAGGACTGTCAAGAAGTCTTTAGGACGATCAAGTAGTAATTAGGACGGTCAATAAGTCCTTAGGACGGTCAAGAAGTCCTTAGGACGGTCAAGAAGTCTTTAGGACGGTCAAGTAGTCATAAGGACGGTCAAGAAGTCCTTAGGACGGTCAAGAGGTCCTATGGACCGTCAAGAAGTCCCAAGGACGGTCAAGAAGTCCTTAGGACGCTCAAGAAGTCCTCCGGACGGTCAAGAAGTACTTTGGACGGTAAAGAAGTCCTTAGGACTGTCAAGAAGTCCTTAGGACGGTCAAGAAGTCCATAGGACGGTCAAGAAGTCCTATGGACGGTAGGAAGTCCTATGGACGGTCAAGAAGTCCTTAGGACGGTCAAGAAGTCTTTAGGACGGTAAAGTAGTCATTAGGACGGTCAAGAAATCCTTAGGACTGTCAAGAAGTCTTTAGGACGGTCAAGTAGTCATTAGGACGGTCAAGAAGTCCTTTGGACGGTCAAGAAGTCCTTAGGACGGTCAAGAAGTCTTTAATACGGTCAATTAGTTATTAGGACGGTCAAGAAGTCCTAAGGACGGTCAAGAAGTCCTTAGGACGGTCAAGAAGTCTTTAGGACGGTCAAGTAGTCATTAGGACAGTCAAGAAATCTTTAGGACGGTCAAGTAGTCATTAGGACGGTCAAGAAGTTCTATGGACGGTCAAGAAGTATTTAGGACGATCAAGTAGTCATTAGGACGCTCAAGAAGTCCTTAGGACGGTCAAGAAGTACTTAGGACGGTCTAGAAGTCCTATGGACGGTCAAGAAGTCCTTAGGACGGTCAAGAAGTACTTAGGACGGTCTAGAAGTCCTATGGACGGTCAAGAAGTCCTTAGGACGGTCAAGAAGTCCTTAGGACGGTCAAGAAGTACTTAGGACGGTCAAGAAGTACTTAGGACGGTCAAGAAGTACTTAGGACGGTCTAGAAGCCTAAGGACGGTCAAGAGGTCCTATGGACGGTCAAGAAGTCCTATGGACGGTCAAGAAGTCCTTAGGTCTGTCAAGAAGTCCTTAGGACGGGCAAGAGTTCCTATGGACGGTCAAGAAGTCCTAAGGACGGTCAAGAAGTACTTAGGACGGTCAAGAAGTACTTAGGACGGTCAAGAAGTACTTAGGACGGTCTAGAAGCCTAAGGACGGTCGAGAGGTCCTATGGACGGTCAAGAAGTCCTATGGACGGTCAAGAAGTCCTTAGGTCTGTCAAGAAGTCCTTAGGACGGGCAAGAGGTCCTATGGACGGTCAAGAAGTCCTAAGGACGGTCAAGAAGTCCTTAGGACGCTCAAGAAGTACTTAGGACGGTCTAGAAGTCCTATGGACGGTCAAGAAGTCCTTAGGACGGTCAAGAAGTCCTTAGGACGGTCAAGAAGTCTTTAGGACGGTCAAGTAAACATTAGGACGGTCAAGAAATCTTTAGGACGGTCAAGTAGTCATTAGGACGGTCAAGAAGTCCTTAGGACGGTCAAGTAGTCATTAGGACGGTCAAGAAGTCCTATGGACGGTCAAGAAGTTCTATGGACGGTCAAGAAGTCCTTAGGACGGTCAAGAAGTCTTTAGGACGGTCAAGTAGTCATTAGGACGGTCAAGAAATCTTTAGGACGGTCAAGTAGTCATTAGGACGCTCAAGAAGTCCTTAGGACGCTCAAGAAGTCCTTAGGATGGTCAAGAAGTACTCAGGACGGTCTAGAAGTCCTATGGACGGTCAAGATGTCCTTAGGACGGTCAAGAGGTCCTATGGACGGTCAAGAAGTCCTAAGGACGGTCAAGAAGTCCTTAGGACGCTCAAGAAGTCTTTAATACGGTCAAGAAGTTCTATGGACGGTCAAGAAGTCCTTAGGACGGTCAAGAAGTCTTTAGGACGGTCAAGAAGTCTTTAGGACGGTCAAGTAGTCATTGGGACGGTCAAGAAATCTTTAGGACGGTCAAGTAGTCATTAGGACGGTCAAGAAGTCCTTAGGACGGTCAAGAAGTCCTTAGGACGGTCAAGAAGTCTTTCTGACGATCAAGTAGTCATTAGGACGGTCAAGAAGTCCTATGGACTGTCAAGAAGTTCTATGGACGGTCAAGAAGTCCTTAGGACGGTCAAGAAGTCTTTAGGACGGTCAAGAAGTCATTAGGACGGTCAAGAAATCATTAGGACGGTCAAGTAGTCATTAGGACGGTCAAGAAGTCCTTAGGACGGTCAAGAAGTCTTTAGGACGGTCAAGTAGTCATTAGGACGGTCAAGAAATCTTTAGGACGGTCAAGTAGTCATTAGGACGGTCAAGAAGTCCTTAGGACGGTCAAGAAGTCCTTAGGACGGTCAAGAAGTCCTTAGGACGGTCAAGAAGTCTTTCTGACGATCAAGTAGTCATTAGGACGGTCAAGAAGTCCTATGGACGGTCAAGAAGTTCTATGGACGGTCAAGAAGTCCTTAGGACGGTCAAGAAGTCTTTAGGACGGTCAAGTAGTCATTAGGACGGTCAAGAAATCATTAGGACGGTCAAGTAGTCATTAGGACGGTCAAGAAGTCCTTAGGACGGTCAAGAAGTCCTAAGGACGGTCAAGAAGTCCTAAGGACGGTCAAGAAGTCTTTCGGACGATCAAGTAGTCATTAGGACGGTCAAGAAGTCCTATGGACGGTCAAGAAGTTCTATGGACGGTCAAGAAGTCCATAGGACGGTCAAGAAGTCTTTAGGACGGTCAAGTAGTCATTAGGATGGTCAAGAAGTCTTTAGGACGGTCAAGTAGTCATTAGGACGGTCAAGAAGTCCTTAGGACGGTCAAGAAGTCCTTAGGACTGTCAAGAAGTCTTTAGGACGATCAAGTAGTAATTAGGACGGTCAATAAGTCCTTAGGACGGTCAAGAAGTCCTTAGGACGGTCAAGAAGCCTTTAGGACGGTCAAGTAGTCATAAGGACGGTCAAGAAGTCCTTAGGACGGTCAAGAGGTCCTATGGACCGTCAAGAAGTCCCAAGGACGGTCAAGAAGTCCTTAGGACGCTCAAGAAGTCCTCCGGACGGTCAAGAAGTACTTTGGACGGTAAAGAAGTCCTTAGGACTGTCAAGAAGTCCTTAGGACGGTCAAGAAGTCCATAGGACGGTCAAGAAGTCCTATGGACGGTAGGAAGTCCTATGGACGGTCAAGAAGTCCTTAGGACGGTCAAGAAGTCTTTAGTACGGTAAAGTAGTCATTAGGACGGTCAAGAAATCCTTAGGACTGTCAAGAAGTCTTTAGGACGGTCAAGTAGTCATTAGGACGGTCAAGAAGTCCTTTGGACGGTCAAGAAGTCCTTAGGACGGTCAAGAAGTCTTTAATACGGTCAATTAGTTATTAGGACGGTCAAGAAGTCCTTAGGTCTGTCAAGAAGTCCTTAGGACGGGCAAGAGGTCCTATGGACGGTCAAGAAGTCCTAAGGACGGTCAAGAAGTCCTTAGGACGCTCAAGAAGTACTTAGGACGGTCTAGAAGTCCTATGGACGGTCAAGAAGTCCTTAGGACGGTCAAGAAGTCCTTAGGACGGTCAAGAAGTCTTTAGGACGGTCAAGTAAACATTAGGACGGTCAAGAAATCTTTAGGACGGTCAAGTAGTCATTAGGACGGTCAAGAAGTCCTTAGGACGGTCAAGTAGTCATTAGGACGGTCAAGAAGTCCTATGGACGGTCAAGAAGTTCTATGGACGGTCAAGAAGTCCTTAGGACGGTCAAGAAGTCTTTAGGACGGTCAAGTAGTCATTAGGACGGTCAAGAAATCTTTAGGACGGTCAAGTAGTCATTAGGACGCTCAAGAAGTCCTTAGGACGCTCAAGAAGTCCTTAGGATGGTCAAGAAGTACTCAGGACGGTCTAGAAGTCCTATGGACGGTCAAGATGTCCTTAGGACGGTCAAGAGGTCCTATGGACGGTCAAGAAGTCCTAAGGACGGTCAAGAAGTCCTTAGGACGCTCAAGAAGTCTTTAATACGGTCAAGAAGTTCTATGGACGGTCAAGAAGTCCTTAGGACGGTCAAGAAGTCTTTAGGACGGTCAAGAAGTCTTTAGGACGGTCAAGTAGTCATTGGGACGGTCAAGAAATCTTTAGGACGGTCAAGTAGTCATTAGGACGGTCAAGAAGTCCTTAGGACGGTCAAGAAGTCCTTAGGACGGTCAAGAAGTCTTTCTGACGATCAAGTAGTCATTAGGACGGTCAAGAAGTCCTATGGACTGTCAAGAAGTTCTATGGACGGTCAAGAAGTCCTTAGGACGGTCAAGAAGTCTTTAGGACGGTCAAGAAGTCATTAGGACGGTCAAGAAATCATTAGGACGGTCAAGTAGTCATTAGGACGGTCAAGAAGTCCTTAGGACGGTCAAGAAGTCTTTAGGACGGTCAAGTAGTCATTAGGACGGTCAAGAAATCTTTAGGACGGTCAAGTAGTCATTAGGACGGTCAAGAAGTCCTTAGGACGGTCAAGAAGTCCTTAGGACGGTCAAGAAGTCCTTAGGACGGTCAAGAAGTCTTTCTGACGATCAAGTAGTCATTAGGACGGTCAAGAAGTCCTATGGACGGTCAAGAAGTTCTATGGACGGTCAAGAAGTCCTTAGGACGGTCAAGAAGTCTTTAGGACGGTCAAGTAGTCATTAGGACGGTCAAGAAATCATTAGGACGGTCAAGTAGTCATTAGGACGGTCAAGAAGTCCTTAGGACGGTCAAGAAGTCCTAAGGACGGTCAAGAAGTCCTAAGGACGGTCAAGAAGTCTTTCGGACGATCAAGTAGTCATTAGGACGGTCAAGAAGTCCTATGGACGGTCAAGAAGTTCTATGGACGGTCAAGAAGTCCATAGGACGGTCAAGAAGTCTTTAGGACGGTCAAGTAGTCATTAGGATGGTCAAGAAGTCTTTAGGACGGTCAAGTAGTCATTAGGACGGTCAAGAAGTCCTTAGGACGGTCAAGAAGTCCTTAGGACTGTCAAGAAGTCTTTAGGACGATCAAGTAGTAATTAGGACGGTCAATAAGTCCTTAGGACGGTCAAGAAGTCCTTAGGACGGTCAAGAAGCCTTTAGGACGGTCAAGTAGTCATAAGGACGGTCAAGAAGTCCTTAGGACGGTCAAGAGGTCCTATGGACCGTCAAGAAGTCCCAAGGACGGTCAAGAAGTCCTTAGGACGCTCAAGAAGTCCTCCGGACGGTCAAGAAGTACTTTGGACGGTAAAGAAGTCCCTTAGGACTGTCAAGAAGTCCTTAGGACGGTCAAGAAGTCCATAGGACGGTCAAGAAGTCCTATGGACGGTAGGAAGTCCTATGACGGTCAAGAAGTCCTTAGGACGGTCAAGAAGTCTTTAGTACGGTAAAGTAGTCATTAGGACGGTCAAGAAATCCTTAGGACTGTCAAGAAGTCTTTAGGACGGTCAAGTAGTCATTAGGACGGTCAAGAGTCCTTTGGACGGTCAAGAAGTCCTTAGGACGGTCAAGAAGTCTTTAATACGGTCAATTAGTTATTAGGACGGTCAAGAAGTCCTAAGGACGGTCAAGAAGTCCTTAGGACGGTCAAGAAGTCTTTAGGACGGTCAAGTAGTCATTAGGACAGTCAAGAAATCTTTAGGACGGTCAAGTAGTCATTAGGACGGTCAAGAAGTCCTTAGGACGGTCAAGAAGTCCTTAGGACGGTCAAGAAATCCTTAGGACGGTCAAGTAGTCATTAGGACGGTCAAGAAGTCCTATGGACGGTCAAGAAGTTCTATGGACGGTCAAGAAGTATTTAGGACGATCAAGTAGTCATTAGGACGCTCAAGAAGTCCTTAGGACGGTCAAGAAGTACTTAGGACGGTCTAGAAGTCCTATGGACGGTCAAGAAGTCCTTAGGACGGTCAAGAAGTACTTAGGACGGTCTAGAAGTCCTATGGACGGTCAAGAAGTCCTTAGGACGTTCAAGAAGTCCTTAGGACGGTCAAGAAGTACTTAGGACGGTCAAGAAGTACTTAGGACGGTCAAGAAGTACTTAGGACGGTCTAGAAGCCTAAGGACGGTCAAGAGGTCCTATGGACGGTCAAGACGTCCTATGGACGGTCAAGAAGTCCTTAGGTCTGTCAAGAAGTCCTTAGGACGGGCAAGAGTTCCTATGGACGGTCAAGAAGTCCTAAGGACGGTCAAGAAGTACTTAGGACGGTCAAGAAGTACTTAGGACGGTCAAGAAGTACTTAGGACGGTCTAGAAGCCTAAGGACGGTCGAGAGGTCCTATGGACGGTCAAGAAGTCCTATGGACGGTCAAGAAGTCCTTAGGTCTGTCAAGAAGTCCTTAGGACGGGCAAGAGGTCCTATGGACGGTCAAGAAGTCCTAAGGACGGTCAAGAAGTCCTTAGGACGCTCAAGAAGTACTTAGGACGGTCTAGAAGTCCTATGGACGGTCAAGAAGTCCTTAGGACGGTCAAGAAGTCCTTAGGACGGTCAAGAAGTCTTTAGGACGGTCAAGTAAACATTAGGACGGTCAAGAAATCTTTAGACGGTCAAGTAGTCATTAGGACGGTCAAGAAGTCCTTAGGACGGTCAAGTAGTCATTAGGACGGTCAAGAAGTCCTATGGACGGTCAAGAGTTCTATGGACGGTCAAGAAGTCCTTAGGACGGTCAAGAAGTCTTTAGGACGGTCAAGTAGTCATTAGGACGGTCAAGAAATCTTTAGGACGGTCAAGTAGTCATTAGGACGCTCAAGAAGTCTTAGGACGCTCAAGAAGTCCTTAGGATGGTCAAGAAGTACTCAGGACGGTCTAGAAGTCCTATGGACGGTCAAGATGTCCTTAGGACGGTCAAGAGGTCCTATGGGACGGTCAAGAAGTCCTAAGGACGGTCAAGAAGTCTTAGGACGCTCAAGAAGTCTTTAATACGGTCAAGAAGTTCTATGGACGTCAAGAAGTCCTTAGGACGGTCAAGAAGTCTTTAGGACGGTCAAGAAGTCTTTAGGACGGTCAAGTAGTCATTGGGACGGTCAAGAAATCTTTAGGACGGTCAAGTAGTCATTAGGACGGTCAAGAAGTCCTTAGGAACGGTCAAGAAGTCCTTTAGGACGGTCAAGAAGTCTTCTGACGATCAAGTAGTCATTAGGACGGTCAAGACAGTCCTATGGACTGTCAAGAAGTTCTATGGTACGGTCAAGAAGTCCTTTAGGACGGTCAAGAAGTCTTTAGGACTGGTCCAGAAGTCAGTAGGACGGTCAAGCAAGAAACGCGCATGAGGACGGTCAAGTAGTCCTTAGGACGGTCAAGAAGTCCTTATGGCACGGGTCAAGAAGTCGTTTTGAGGACGGTCAAGAGTCATGAGATGACGGTCAAGAAATCTTAGGACGGTCAAGTAGTCATTAGGACGGTCAAGAAGTCCTTAGGACGGTCAGAAGTCCTTAGGACGGTCAAGAAGTCCTTAGGACGGTCAAGAAGTCTTTCTGACGATCAAGTAGTCATTAGGACGGTCAAGAAGTCCTATGGACGGTCAAGAAGTTCTATGGACGGTCAAGAAGTCCTTAGGACGGTTCAAGAAGTCTTAGGACGGTCAGTAGTCATTAGGACGGTCAGAAATCATTAGGACGGTCAAGTAGTCATTAGGACGGTCAAGAAGTCCTTAGGACGGTCAAGAAGTCCTTAGGACGGGTCAAGAAGTCTTTCGGACGATCAGTAGTCATTAGGACGGTCAATAAGTCCTTTAGGACGGTCAAGAAGTCCTTAGGACGGTCAAGAAGTTTTAGGACGGCAAGTAGTCATTAGGACGGTCAAGAAGTCCTTAGGACGGTCAAAGAGGTCCTATGGACCGTCAAGAAGTCCCAAGGACGGAAGAGTCTTAGGACGCTCAGAAGTCCTTAGGACGGTCAAGAAGTACTTAGGACGGTCTAGAAGTCCTATGGACGGTCAAGAAGTACTTAGGACGGTCTAGAAGTTCTATGGACGGTCAAGAAGTCCTTAGGACGGTCAAGAAGTCCTTAGGACGGTCAAGAGGTCCTATGGACCGTCAAGAAGTCCCAAGGACGGTTAAGAAGTCCTTAGGACGCTCAAGAAGTCCTTAGGACGGTCAAGAAGTCCATAGAACGGTCAAGAAGTCCTTAGGACGGTCAAGAAGTCCTATGGACGGTCAAGAAGTTCTATGGACGGTCAAGAAGTCCTTAGGACGGTCAAGAAGTCTTTAGGACGGTCAAGTATTCATTAGGACGGTCAAGAAATCTTAGGACGGTCAAGTAGTCATTAGGACGGTCAAGAAGTCCTAAGGAAGGTCAAGAAGTCCTAAGGACGGTCAAGAAGTCTTTCGGACGATCAAGTAGTCATTAGGACGGTCAAGAAGTCCTATGGACGGTCAAGAAGTCTATGGACGGTCAAGAAGTCCATAGGAAGGTCAGAAGTCTTAGGACGGTCAAGTAGTCATTAGGAGGTCAAGAAATCTTTAGGACGGTCAAGTAGTCATTAGGACGGTCAAGAAGTCCTTAGGACGGTCAAGAAGTCCTTAGGTACGGTCAAGGAAGTGCCTTTAGGACGATCAAGTAGTAATTAGGGACGGTCAATAAGTCCTTAGGACGGTCAGAAGTCCTTATGACGGTCAAGAAGTCTTTAGGACGGTCAAGTAGTCATTAGGACGGTCCAGAAGTCCTTAGGACGGTCAAGAGGTCCTATGGACCGTCAAGAAGTCCCAAGGACGTCAAGAAGTCCTTAGGACGCTCAAGAAGTCCTCCGGACGGTCAAGAAGTACTTAGGACGGTCTAGAAGTCCTATGGACGGTCAAGAAGTCCTTAGGACGGTCAAGAAGTCCATAGGACGGTCAAGAAGTCCTATGGACGGTAAAGAGTCCTCTGGACGGTCAAGAAGTCCTTAGGACGGTCAAGAGTCTTAAGGACGGTAAAGTAGGTCATTAGGAGTACGGTCAAGAAATCCTTAGGACTTGTCAAGAAGTCTTTAGGACGGTCAAGTAGTCATTAGGACGGTCAAGAAGTCCTTTGGACGGTCAAGAAGTCCTTAGGACGGTCAAGAAGTCTTTAGTACGGTCAATTAGTTATTAGGACGGTCAAGAAGTCCTAAGGACGGTCAAGAAGTCCTTAGGACGGTCAAGAAGTCTTTAGGACGGTCAAGTAGTCATTAGGACGGTCAAGAAGTCCTATGGACGGTAAAGGAAGTCCTATGGACGGCAAGAAGTCTTAGGACGGTCAAGAAGTCTTTAGGACGGTAAAGTAGCATTAGGACGGTCAAGAAATCTTAGGACTGTCAAGAAGTCTTTAGGACG